>VZRN01003885.1:586001-710904 GCA_013397935.1 Dasyornis broadbenti | reverse complement strand
AAAAAACCCCCCCCCCCTAAAAAAAAAAAAAAAAAAAAAAGAAGAAAAAAAACAAGGAAAGAAAAAAAAAAGAAAAATAAGAAACTGTGGTTGTAAAACCACAAAAATTGGCAATGAGGCTCCAAGGCAAGTGTAAGCCTTGACATTTCTTTTAGGTCTTAAAAAAAAAGTAGCCCAAACCAAAAAAACCCCAAAGCACAACAACTCTTTACATGGAATCCAGCTTAATGATGCTCCCCCTACCCACCCTTTTTTTTTTTTAGGAAGATTGGAAGGAATTTTTTTAAGCTTTGGCATAAGTCTTCTTTGCTGCTCTATGTTCTATAAAGCATATTGATTTTTTTTTTTTTGCTGTTTGATTTTAGAAATTTAAGAAATGCCAAGTCTGCTCTGTTATGGTTTTCCTGGTGATTTCCTGGATATCTCAGAGGATAGGTATTCATTTCTTTCTCAAAAGAACAGCAGGAATGAAAATGTTGATTCTTTAACAAAGAAAATCTTAATCAAAGCCTGTGTTAGTTGCTGAAAAAATAAAGAGTAATTTAAAACAAAAAGAAGAAACAAAGACTTTAGAATAGTCTCACTTTTGAAAGAAATGAATAGTTTCTTTTCGGCAGTTGTTTAGTTTTCACTCTCATGACTTTTGTAATATGATGTGGTCAGTCATGAGAGCCATGGACAGCAGACTTTCTAATACAAAGGGAGAAAAGTAAGGGGGGGAAAAAAAGCATGCACAGAGGGCTAATATGTAAGGGACCTGTTCTTTGTGCTTCCAGTTCTGCATGGAACACACCTGGTGACCCTTTTGCACTTCAGTTCCTTATTAGGTGAAGTATGGATAAGAACGCTTACGCTATTTTTTTGTGGAAGTGCACTGAGATACAAAGATGTAAAATTCTTCACAAGTTATTCTTTCTCTGTGTTGGAGAAGTGGTATTTGATTCTGATTCTGTGTGAGTGATACAACCCTTTTAGATCTTGTTGGTACTTGAAGTATACATAGTAAACAAGTTATATTAATGGGAAAAAGCAAATCTGATGGTTTAAAATGGTGTTCACAAGATAATCTGGTTTGATTGTAGTGATTAAAATAAAAAAATTAGATTCCTTGTATCTTGTCCCTTTGAAGCGTCTTATTCCTGCAGGTTATCTAAGGGGTGGAATATTAAAAAATGGCATTTTCAGTTGCACCTCTGGCGAAGAGGACATTAGTAATTCCAGTTTTGGAAATCTTGGCCACTAATCAGTTGTGGATGAGAGTGGGCATGGTAGGAGGGGCAATGCTGGGAAAAGTGCAATTCTGACTATTGATGATACTGGTTTTTTCAGTGTGAGCTGATGAGAATCTGCAAACACTGAATGGGGCAACAGTCGCCACTGGAGGCCAAACAACAAAATGATCCCTCATAAAATGTGATGATTCAACTGTATGGATACTCTCTAATGACATGGGTCTTTAGTAGAAGTGTCTCAAAGCGACTGATTTCAAATTAATTGTAGGATAACTGCCACTTAATTAATGCCTCAGGAATCCAAAACTCACTGTGTGATGTCTGAGAACAAAGGTTAATTATAAACACATCAGACATTGAGGCAACTGCTGCTATATGGTTTTATGATCATTATTAAGATTTAAAAAATCGAATCTATTGTAATTAAAAATATCAGAAGAGATCTTGAACTCTTTCTTCCCTTCTGCCCCCATCTGAAACTGGAATGTCCTACATTTCATGGGCACTGATTTATAAACACAAGCGGATTAAACTGAATGGTGAAATGAAAGACATTCCAGCTGACCCCTGTGCTCTACTTTTCTCATGGAATTTGTTGTCCATCTGGACATCAGAAATGGCTAAAGTGCTTAGGTAGCTTCTGCTGAGGAGCCGAAGGTCATTGGTGAAGCAAGGGGTCAGAAATTTCCAGGTGTAGCTAACTACAGGTGAGGAGCTGCTTCATGGACAATTTGAGCATCTCTGGCACTATGGGCAGCCACTGATTTAAAAACAAGGTGGATAGAAAGCAGCAGTAATAACAGGGGATCTCTGCCATCCAGCTATGACTCACCGACATCCAGGGATCAATGGTCACTGACTGTCTTGTCTATGTATTCCTATTAATATACGTCTACATACTCTAAATCACATACCAACCTGAAAGGGATCTAGGAACAGAGTACTCCTCTGTTTATGTCTTCATATATTAGTATAGAATATAAAAAAGTAGATCAGTTCTGTATGTGGATGAGAACATAATATCTGGAAACTGTACACAGCAAATAAATGTATTTTGTGTGGACTTGCTGAGATGCTATTTTGCATTCCAGGTTGAAGCACAGCAAGTCCATTAGTCCAGCTTCAAACTTTTCTCCCATTTCCCTATGTCTCTTTGGTATGCTTAACAGTGAAATCTTGACATGGTTGAGATGAATATGGTTGGGTTTTGTTGACCACTTTTTTGGGATAGGGCAGAAAGTTTTGCTAGTTTGAAGAGATAAAACCAAACATGTTGAAGCAACATATTTTGAAATAAATTAGTTAGTGTTTGAGTAATGTCAGAAGACATGTAAGAAGAAGTTTAAATTAAAGAGGTAGATGATCTATCAGTGTGGGAAAGGGCAAAGCTGGCAGGTTTGGGAATTTTGGGATGGGCTTAATCTGTGAGGGGATATTCACATGCTGAGACATTCAGTCATTTCCAAAAAAAAAAAAAAAAAAAAGAGTGGCAGCTGCTGACTTATTTCTAAAGGTCACCTCAAGGGGTTTCACCCAGCCTGAAGATTGAGATACTTGAGCAGAAGGAGTGAGAATGCTTCAGTTCCCTTTATCCAATGAGGTGAAATCCTACATCTTCCACTGCATGAGTTATACCTGGCCTCTAGGCTGTCATTTATTCTTGGTTTGTGTGGCAGAGCATTCTCCATCTTACTCCATGAAGCTTCGCCACTGGGCAGGCAGTAGTCAGCTACTCACTTTGCATTGTTTCCCTGTTCACTTGAGCATGCAAGTGAAGAAGGGCTCAGATGACACAGAGATATGTGTTTCTTCCTGCTCCAGGATATATTGTGCATTTTCCATGAAGTTGCTGCTTGATAAAATAAAGTCCTGGTAGAAGAGGAAAAGGGATGCCTCCTTACTTACAAGTAAAGCTACTGATCTGCTGTGCTTCAGTTTTTGGTGTCTGTTTTGGGCCCAGAGCTTCTTGGCTGTGCTTCAGGGATTGTGCATACCTTTAAGTAAGAACCTTTCTGTGGAGATGTGATTTGGAGTTCCCTTGAGCTAAGACAAGAAATGAGATCCTTTAGAGCCTGGGCAATTACTGGGTGATTATATGAAGACAGGAACCCATCTGCTTTTCTGCTTTCTTAACCTGCTTTTAACAGAAAAACATTAACCATGGTGTGGTTTTATTTTTTTATTTTTTATTTTTTTTTGTTGTTGTTTTTTTCTGTTTTTTATAGAGATAGATATATAACATGAGTTGAAGCTTCTGGTACTCTGTAAATGAAACTGCTGCCCTGAATGATCAGGATTTAAAGCATAGCCCTCATCTCGGCCGCTTCTAGGTGTTTGCCTCCTGAATATGTTGCTGTCAGCTGCTTGCATGCTATATTGGTTGCTTTGGATTAAATTCCGAGGCATGCACTTATCCTCTGAACTGAACAGAGAGACCGAGACTCCATTTCCTTTTTGAATTTTCCTGTGGGATCTGAGGTACTGAAAGATAGGTGTTATCTATTATCTAGCTGTTAGGCCTAGTCCTGAATTGGCTAAGTCCTTTACTGGATCTTGGCCAGTTTAGCTACAATGTAGATTAACATACTTTACTTTTGAAGTGTGGCTGATAATTTTATGCACATTTTAAAAAAGAAAAAGGTTGTAGTAATCAATATGTTAGCAAAAGGCTTATTCCATATAAGATTCCTGAAGGATTATGCTGCAGAATAAGCAAGAGGACCCCATTAAACTGTCAAAATTATCGTATCATGAAACATTAACATGCAAATATATAAAAGCAAAAAACTCAAAGGAGAATCAATAAAGTGCAACTGTGATTGGCATTATTACTGGGATTTTTTTTCTTGCCTTCCTCATAAAAGCAATTGTGAAAGAAGGACAAGCAACTTACCAGATTCATTGGTATGGTCTGGGAAATCTTTATGCTGAGCATTTTAGTCTCAGGAGCATGTATGCAAATCCTCTTCATATGCACATAGATGCTGTATGAATTGCTCTCTGGAGATCTGTTTTCCCTTGTTTTGCACCCCATATTTTCCTCCCTATCAGTAGAAAAAGCAGGTAAGTACCGAATGTTAGTAATACATGTACCAATCTAAACGACTTCACAGGAAGAAAGGGGTAATTTTGCAGTCGTGATACCCCTAGTGGAAATAATTGTCTCCAGTTTCAACACTATAAATCAGAGTTTAAAGAGGTGCATGTTAAAGTAGACTTTTCTGTTTAGGGCCAAGTCTGCTTTCTCTCAGGAGTTAGTGCCTGAATGGTAGGTTTTCTTGCTACTGCTTTTCTTCATTGGTCATGTATTACTTCTTCCCAGCTTGCCTCCTGCTGAAATAATTGTGGTGCTAATAACAATGTGTGGGGAAATGACCAGATGTGCTAGTTTTTTTTAGACAATTATACCAGTTTTTCCAATTTTCCAGGCATTTTTTCATTTCTTTATTAACTCACCGGTGCCAGGAATTGGATTTTTCCAGTACATAAATCCTAATTAGCAAGCCAGAGAATTGAGTGCTCCATTTTACTCCTGATGTGTCATTTCTCCTCTGTTCTTAGTTAATTGGCATTTTAAAAAGCCAACTCTTGTGTTTTTAAGGATGAAAAAAGAAATACAGGAGTATTTTGGGACAGAAATGAAAATCTAGTAAAGGGACAAAAAATTAAAAGAAGGCGTAGCTGGGATCAGGGCTTTCTGGTAGCTCTGGGATTGCAGGGCATGGAGACCTGCAGAATGGCTAAGCTGCTTGAGGTTCAGCAACATCTTCCTGGCACCAGGGGTGACTCAACCCCATCCTGCCATGCTCATGCTCCTCTCTACTTTGCAATTTATTAAATGGTGCTGGCCCTGAGGAGCATCTAGAGACTGATTCTGTAGAGCAAAGGCAGTGTTTGGCGCACTGCTGATGTGAGTTGCTCTTACAGGCTTTCCTTGCAGCCTCCTTTTCTTCTTATCACGGATTAGAAATAGAAGGGAGTAGGAGGAGGAGGCAGAGGCTTGTCAGGAGTGAGGGTATCCTCAGATTTTGAGTCTAAGGACTCTTTCAGCCTTAGTATGTGCTGAGGGATGCCCTGAGCCTGTGGGAGGGGTTGGTGGAGGGTTGTCAGGGCAGGAGGAGTGGTTGTGAGTCTCAGGGAGGATGAAGCACCGTGTTGCATTTGAGAGATGTGAGTGAGCAGGTTAACTGTGTTGGGAGAAGGGAATGGTACTAAAAGGTGCTTTTCTGGATAGATAGGATTACAGGGAGCTGAAGAGGTTTATGAGGTTCTGAGATTCACCTCAGAAGGAGGAAGGAGAAGTTATTCCATTTATGAGTGAGGTAGAATTGGTTGTATGTTACTATTGGCATTGATATGTTGCAGTTTGCGGCTAAAAAAGATTCACTCCAAAAGATGAGATGACTTAGTGGAGGTCCTTGCCACCTTGAATCCTGGGAGGGAAAAGGGGAGATTGTGAGTAGAAAGTGGTGCCCTTCTTTAGCTTCTACCAGGACGATATAAAGAACAGAGGGAAGGGAAGCAAGCCTGGTAAATGCAGTTCCACAAATTAGATGGCAGCTGGTAAGAAGGGAAGTAAATAGCAAAACTTTTTGTCAGCTAAGAAGGGGTAACTCCGTTCAGATCTTGCCCCATCTCCATAAAGGGCTGTCCAAAACTTGAATCTTTTGAGGTTCAGAAAAGGATGATTAATTCCTTTTTTTTTTTTTTGCCTTTCCTTGTGCTAACGCATTAATTGGTTCCAGGCAGACAGGGAACAGCAGAGCCAAGATATTGCAAGCAAGGCTACAGTCCAGGTAATTCAAGGGCTGTCAGGAGACTGAGAAGCACCAGAGGTCAAGATTAAACCTGGAGTCTTTCATTTTCCAAAATGTTTCATAGGTCCAAGAGGTCTGAACATTGTCATGCTTTTGGGTGCTCAAATAGAAAGAGAGAAAGGAAAGAAGGGAAATGTCAGAGTACTTTGGAGTTATTCCAGCACTGCTGTGCTGTCCTTAAAGGGAACCTCAGGAAATTATCTCCTGACTCTGGGGACCGTATTTCTGTCTCCTGAGATCGTCTTCCCAGCTGTAGAAGATCAGTCCTTAGCACTGCATTCCTTGACCTGAGACACAAGCGTTACCTTTGCTTATGACCTAGCTGAGTGCTGGTGTTCCTGGCTGTGTGCTTGTAGGTGTCTCTCCCTACTAGCCAGAGCTTGGGCATGTTATTTATTTACTACTCACTTGGGTTGTTGCTGTTTTAAAATATGTCATTGCAGAATTCATGCCTAGCAGGTGCTCTCCCCTTTTAGCTGTCCGACTTGGTGTATTCTCCCAGCGTGAATGCTGGGAGAAAAACAGCACAACAGTAGCCTTTGGGGACTGCATCGCCAAGTCCTGCCCTGCCAGTCAGCAACAGCACAGTATCACCAAACCACAAGAGCTTGTATGTGAGGCTTTTCTTTAAAGGAAGTAAAAAAGCATGCTGGTTTTAGTTGTATTAATTTCTCCTTTTTATTAGCTTTTAGGGAATGGACAACAGTTCAGTGAGTTGTGTTTGTAACAAATACAGGTTATGAAATCAATGTATTTCATTATTTGCTCATTTTGCGATGAAAGACACTCTGAATCTGCCTTCTAAATGGTTTAACTCAACATTAGAAATGATGCTGCCAAATACCGACTGATTCAATAGATGATGAGTTTCAAATTCCTCTTTTACATGGGGAATGTGATATAGAACAATGACCTTAATTTTCAGCTGTGTCCTCAGATTCACCTCCTTTTTGGCTGTGTCTTTTACATTTTCAGTGTCTTATCATAGTTTTTCAAGTCCTGAGGTCTTATGAGGGCACTACTATTTAATAATGGGTCTGATGGGTCTTCTAGTGACATCTTTTACAACTAACGAGTATTTAATAGAATGCAATTAGAAGCTCTGATCCTTAGACCTTGACCTGTCTAGACCTTGTATACAAGTAAGTGACTAGACAGCCCTTAACACTCATTAGGAGTTATCTGCACCCCACTTTACAGAGCTATGTGAGGAAACTGTTTAGATTTAGCCTCAAGCCACCTGCTTCGTAATCTGTTGCTGTGCACTCAGTTGATCCCGCTGTCCTTACAGTAATTGGAATGCTACCAATGATTTCGTTTTAAAGCAAATATTCTAATTCAGGAAGCACAGAATGGAAACCTGGCTGCTGTATTTGACAGCATGAGATCTTCAGAAAGCATGTAAATAGGAGAGATTGTTTCAATGCTATGGAGAAACTGGTCATATTTTAAAATGAAAGAGAAACATCCAAAGATATTTAAGGGAGTCAGCGAAATGTGTTTTGATACACTATATTCAGCTGGGATATATTTAATAGGCTCTTTTTACAGGTAGTATATTTGTCTTCTTATTTCTGAAAGCCCTTTATGTCTTTAAAGCAAATGAACTATTTTTATTACCGGTTTTAAAAAAGATTAATTAAAAAACCCCTTATATGTGCATTTCTGAGGAACAGTGTATTTGGCATGTCACCAAGAAACACAGGGAGCAGGTTTCTTTCTTCTCCATTAATTTTTGAATATGTATGTGCCTATATTGTCAAGTATTCTTAAATATCTTTTACCTAGTCCATATACCTGTTTCATCACCTTCTACTTTTTCCCACTTTAGTTTCATTCTAATTGCCTAGACTAGTTGTTGTCTGAGTTTTTACTCAGACTTTGGAGTCCATTAGCATTCCACATATCTAGGGATTTTTTAAAGATAAATGTGACAAATCATGTAAGAAAGGAAAAATAAAATTCTTAGGGTTTCTTTGATAAATTTTCAGTGGCTTAGGAAAAGGATCCAAATACATTCTTAATATACTTTATCTTGATCCTTTCTGGAAATGATTATATTTAATCAAATGCATCCATATATAGAAGACAGATTTTTTTTTTTTTAAGTGTCCAAATGATCATGTTAATGCTGATACATTTCAATTATTTGTCTTTTGAAAAGGGTTCTGTTTCGAGATATTAGCTGCAAATAGAGGAAATGAAGTGTTGATGTAGTAAGGAATAATTTACTATGTCTGGAGAGTTCTAAAGCAAAACATCTGGATCAATTTGTTTACAAAATCCCTGTAGATAAAAAGCAGTATCTCTCCAAAGGATCAGTTTGTGCCCTTTCTGAAGAATCATGTTAAAAAAAAAAAAAAAACCGAAGAACTGAAAATTTGCTATCATACACAGAAAGCTCTTGGGAACTTTTTAGTAGGGAATCCAAAGAAAGTTTGAAATCCTGTTTCATAGGAGATCAGCTAGTTGCTGAAAATGTGGTGTGGTTTTGTGATCTTAATTTAGTTTGGCCTTCCCTGTTTCTCTGCTTCCCCCACACCTTTCATCTTAAAAAGCAGTACATTTTAGAAGCTGAGAGTAAGCACAGCACGCTAGAGGTATGGCAGAACTGGCTGTGGAATAGACATAAAACCTTTTGTTTCATATGGACATGAACATCCTATGATAACTGAAGCTTTTTGAAGGTCCATCTCTTGGGGCTATTGAATTAGGTGGGAGGTAACCCCTGACTTTGAGAAAGACATACATGGTTCGAACTTGTGCTTGAAACATTCTTTAGCAGACGAGCAAAACAAGAACATTTTTTGTAATCATGTGTTGCAACCTGGAAGAGCATAGAATGCTCTTTGTTGGTACTGCTCGTGCTGTCGAAAGGTAGTTTTGGTTCCTCCTTTAACAGATGTAGCCACAGCAATTAATATCACCTCAATGAAGTTTGCAATGACTTTATGAATAGGTTAAATTACAATGGTAATTTTATTTAGAATGCAGGTATAGTCTCCTCATGTAACTATAGGTGTTCTGCAGGGTCTTTGAAGGACTTTTGTTATATTTAGTATGAGCTGCAGTTCAGCTATGTTAGCAGTTAGTTGGTGCTGGAGGTCTGTACCAAATACTTTGTGTTTTCAAGAGCTGCTTCATGCACTTCCCTGATTTATGGGTTTTTTTCCCCAGATGTTTTCTTCATTTATAGGAATTTTCATGAAAAGGGAGGCTGAGCCACGACAGATAAAGACTTAATAGATATTTTTCCCTAAGGGGACACTTTTTACAGATCTTATATGTTAGCTTAATTTTTTTTTTCTCTTCCAAGTTTACCTTTTATGTGTCCTTTTAGTTAAAACACTGATCCAAGGTACTAAAATTGAAATTTAATTTTGTGGTTAGAATTCTGACATGCTCACCTACTTCTGCTGCTTTCTTGAAACGGTCAGAAGCATGGGCTGATAATGTCTACACAGCCATCCTTTTTCAGGTCCAAGGGGCATGCCTCTTCTAGTAGTACATCTTTTCTGGTATTGAGGGAAACAAAACCTCCATTCCTCCTGGGGGATGTTATCCTTGGAGTGCCAGAGGAATGAAACAACCATGTAGAAGAAGAGAATGGCCCTGGGGCAGAACATGGGTCTCATTCCGTCCTAAGTTTGGTCATGAATCTGAAGGTTGTGGTTCAGACAAACTTCAGAGCCGTTTAAATTCAATTGCAGCTCAGCATCGGCATCCACAAAGCCCAGCTGAGAGTCCCGTTGTTGACAGTATACTGAGCTCATAAAAACAAACAGGATCATTATATAAATCAAAAGAAGATGAAAGTAGAACCCACATCTTCCAGCTTGAATACTAAAAGTCTGCCAGGAGGAATAAAAGATACTTCCTGTAAGGGTGATGAGTTGAAAACCTTTATAGTTTTCTTATTTTACATTGTAAAGAGAAGGGGAGAATGGCCTTATTAAGCCGTATGTGTATGGATGCTTTCTTTATTCCAACATGCAGGTTTATTTAATATTATCAAACTGTCCTTACTATTTTAATTCATTTTATGACACCAGCCCTGCAAAATGATGCTGGTTATCTCCAACTTGGGGTTCTGAAAGGATGAAAGAGAGTATTTTTGTTTCCCAAGAAAACACAGCAAAGTCATTATACTTGCTGGACGAGATATCCTGCTGTTTCTAGATCGTGCAGTATTTATTTAATCCTGTGTTCTCTAGCAGAAGGAGTGTTTTTTCATGTAGATGCTGAGTAATCTCTCAGTAGTGTGGAGGACATTGCAAAGAGTTTTGTGCAGTGTTTGTGTTTCCCAGTGTGGACAAGCAAGGTGTGTGCATAATCACTGGTTAATTAGGTGTCTTTCTACATTTGTTGATAGCAGTTAAGAAATAGATTTTATGATCTAGCAGCAGTAGGGTCTCAGAAGTCACTACATGTATATTTTATTATAAAGTAGTTTAATCACTCAAACCAGTGGTTTAGGTTTACTTTGCAGATGTGTTTTCTTTCACAGTTCATTTAAAACCAGAAAAACAATTTCATATGTTCTTTATTTTGTTGTTCAGCGAAACAATCTCATGTTCTTTTGGTAATTTCTGGATAAATTAATGGAGTTTTTGGAAAAGGTTTTATGATATGTAAGAATTTAGAGTGAGATCCAAAAAAGCACTTAGGTGCCTAAAGAAAAACTTAGGCAGAATCTAGATACCCAAATCCAAGGGAGTGATTCAAATGTTCTGTGCAGAGACCCAGAGACTGCACTGCTCAGTGTTCTGCTGATGCACGTGCTGCACAGTGCTGGCTCTGCAGCACAGAGAGTGCAGTGTCATGAAGGTGTGACAATACCACAGGTATTAGAAAATGAACTGCTGTAGCTAAAAAGGTGTAGAAGATGTGGTACAGCCTTGTATCGCTGATCATTGTTTTGCTCTTACAGACCTGGGATGCTAGAGAACATGTGCAGTCCACAGAGGACAAGAATTTGGTGCTGCTACGCCTGAATGCAGTTCCTGCTTTATTTCAAATTGCAGAGGCTTGTGCTTTCGCTGAGGCAAGATCTATTTCAGCCGTAATGAAAATGAAAAAGAGATAAAAGGAGAATTTTGAAGGAAGAAAACTGTAAATTCTTCATGTTTCTACCTTCCCATTGTTCATGATGTACAAATAAACTAAAATTCATTAATCAGGTTACTTGCAATATGTAGAGATGTATTGGTTTTATGCCTTAGCAGTGGAAAGATGCTTTAAAATGGTGCATGGAACTAAGGAACAATAGCAAAAGTATTTAAAAAACTGCACTGGGGTTTAAGTTTTGTCTTTGAATTCTAAATGCTCCTAGTTTAAGTTTTACCTGTCTATTTGGGGAACTAAAGTGTCTTGGCAAGGCTCCACTCATATATAGACTTTTGTTCCACCCTGTAGTAGTTTCCAGAAAATTCTAAGTGCTATGGAACTTTATGTTCGCATCTTTAGTGTCCCAGACAAAGAACTACGTATTTTTGTTTATTGTACATTTATTTATAGTTTTAAAAAAAAGCTAAATTAATCTATATGTTGTCTGCTAGCACTAATGGAATAGGAAAAATTGGTGACATCATTATTCTTTAGTTGATAAGCTATTTCCTTCTGCAGTAAAGTGGATGGTTTGGAGCATACTGGAAAATCCTACAAGATTTCTGAGTGGAAATGGGAATTATATTAATTGAAGGCTGATTAATTTAAAATAATTTTTTGGGACCTGTAAGATAAGCAAGTGGTAGGACTGGAAGATTCATAAGGCAGCTGACAGAAATCAAATTTGTTCTAAGTACATTTAATGTTCTATCAGGTGTTGCTTTCAGAACATGACATACAAGTGGTTTATGGCCTTCTGTGAGCAGCTTTATATGTTGTATTTTCCTGACTCAAATGTCTGAAGACCACATTCAATCTGTTTCTTCCAGAGAGAGCAAGATTTTCCAGGGTTTTCAGTGCCTGCGGAGATTTATAGCATGGGCCAAAGTCCATTTGCTGGACAGGAGCAATTGAATTGGAGGAGTTAGGAATACACAATTTGTCTCACTGATGTGTTGATTGCATCTCATTCATATGTGAGAAAGAGGTTAATTCTTTTCCTTGAGTGTCTTCTAGGAATTATATTAGCCCAAGTGCATGAAGTTTGGCTGTGAACTGTAAGGAGAGCATTGCTGGGTGAAAATGTGGGTGTGACCCCCTGCACAGGGGAGCCTCCATCACATTTTTGCTTCTTCCCCAGTGGAGCTGTGGAGCAGAGTCCAGTGCAGCTGAGCAACTGGTGTAGGTGACAGCACAGTCAGGTGTAGAAGGGGACTTGGTTTTGCAGACCAACATCATTTGAAAAAGAAGTCCCAGGGATTTTGTTATAGGAAATTATTCCAGACAGGCTCTTCCTGATAGATTGCCCCAGATTAATTTTCGGCACAAATTCTCAGGCAAGTCTGTGCAAGACAAATCATACCAGAAATTGCTATCTCAGAGGTTAATCAGGCAGATTTGCATTTAAATTCATACTCTAATCCAAATTAGCTTCCCTGTGTAGGTCAGTCTTCATATCTTTCAAGATCCTTGAACTTCCTTTTCTCGTTTGTCTTTAAAAAAAAAAAAAAAAAAAAAAAAAAAAAAAAAAAAAAAAAAGATATTGGTAAACATAGTTATTCCTTCTCCCCCATCCTAGGCAACTTGAAATTTTCACTAGGTGGCAATTTCTGTTTTTAATACAGATTACATTTTACCCAAGTTTGTGAATAAATTACACAGACTGTTAAATTAACTGCCTCTGGACACCAGTGGCAGCGTTGTAATGAACTATTACATTGTAATGATTTATTACATTTACACTCAGGGAACAACCATACAGCACTGATGCGCATAAACTAGTCTGCTGACATGGAAATTGGTCTGATACACGTGACCTGTGTTAGCTGTGGAAGTTCTATACTGAAGCCAATTGTCACTCTTCCCAAATGCCAGGTAAACCTGCTCTAATCCGGTAATCCCGTTTTGTAATGTGAATTTCCATGTACTTTGGAGCACAAAAACCAGAATGTATCGTGCTCTGTTAAAATATTTAAGTTGCTCTTCAATTGATGGCTTCACTGCATTCCAGCTGCAGGAGGGAGGAATTTGAAGATGGTTTACTTGAGCCAAATTTTGCATTGTTTAATTGAGCAAAATATTCAAAGGGCAATGTAGTTCAATATCTTTTTTCTTTTCCAATTAATTTAAAGTGCAGTGACAGGCAGAGCTCTTCCTCTTTCATATTAACCTGGGGAATAGAACAGCTGTACTTTCATAAATTTCCTTCCCAGATCTCCAAAACATGTATTCTTCCATGGGAATTAGAAGAGAGATCTTCTATGTGCAAGAAAATGTTTAAGACTGACACTGATCTTGTTTTGGAACACTACTGGGAGTCTATGGATTTCAAGGAAACACTTGAGGACAGCAGCACATACTCATAGCTTTCTCCCACCTGCCTTCCCACTCCCTGACAAATACCTAAATCTGTCATACTCAGTGCATTTTACTCCTCATCTGTAAACGCTTTTGGGCAGAAAATCATGGATGCTTTTTACCAGACCCTGAAGCCTGGGGTTGAATTTTGGGTTTGCTAAATGATCCTTTAAAAAAATTTAGAGAAAACCAAACAATTCTTAAACATCTGCATTAATCACTATTAATAGGTCAGGAAAGAACTGGGACTAACAGATCCTAAAACTTTTCATAAAAATTATTTGTTTATAAAAATAAGCACAGGAAACATTGCAATGATGCTTCTTATAAACCATTGTTTTGAGAATATAATTCCTGTGAATTTCTGCAGATTGAAAATCTGCTGTACAGTTATTTTGGGCATGTTTAAAACCACATCTCCTGCCTTTGTTCTATTTTCTCCTGACAGCTTAAGCAGCAAGGTGACTATATGTTGAAGTAATTATTTTATTGATATAAAAATAATATTTTACATTACTGTGTCTTGTTCCTTACCCCTGAGGATCTCAAAGCATTTTATATACCATATTGTATCTGTAACAAGTGGTTTGCTTTCTACTGACAAATATCCACTTGTGAGGCAAATGCAGAAACACATCACTATGAATTTGAAGGGTCTGTTCTGAGGCCCCCTTCTTTTGGTAGGAAGGGCAGAATTTCTTATGCAACTGAATTTGAGCATGAACTTGAGGATACAAGAGAGGTGGAAGTCTCATACCCAACCCTTTTCTGTTGCATGCAATGTAGAATCTCATCAATATGCCATTTGATATGTAGATGAAGTTAGCCATGCTGAGTATTTGATGCAGAAGTTGGAAAGTGTCACGTATTGGTTTCCCTGGCTTCTTAAGAACTAAAATGTGAACTCTTCCTTTACGTTGGCTGAAGTTGTAGGCACAGGGTAAAACAGAGTTAAAGCTCGTAGTCCAGCCAGTTTGTGCTAATCAGCAGGAACCTGGGAACAGCACATCCACACTGTCTATCTTAATTGCTGATTAAAATGCTTTAGATAAAATCCCCTATGTCAGGACATGTATTCCTGAATGAGCTATTGAGTGTGTACAGCAACTCAAAGTGATAAGGAGAGAGCATTCTTTACAATCCAAGTCGAATCATATCAACACAGTGCTGTATTTGGGCTCACTAGTTCTCCTGAAAGATTTGGATGTTAAATCAAGCACATATAATGACTGGAGATCTGGTGTGATGTGAACTCAAGTTCCTCTGAGTGATCGGCAGGGAGGCTCTGTGCTGGAATAGCCTCGCTCTTGTAGAACAGAGAACTCCATGACTAAATGGAAGGCCTTAGATTCTGTGAATGGGAGGGCTGAAAATTCCCAGGAAGCAATTTGTTTGTCTTCAGAAAGAGTACATGCTAAGCATGGTTTCTGGCTCTATTTGTACTGATTATGTAATAACAGGTTGTACCATCTGCTCAGCAGCAGTCTATCATGCTGCCTGCTACTGTCATGTATTTCTTTTGCTAAACTTACCTTTGGGTACCAGTTTAGATTTGAGGTAATGGTTGTTTCAAGAGAAAAATGAGCCCTGATCTTCTCCTGGTCTCGCTTATATTTTCTTGAAGTGTCTTTCTTCTATTTGATGGGTGGACAGCAGCATTTTTAACAGATGTTTTTCACAGGCTATTGCATAATTATTTTTCAAGTGGCTTCTAAAAGCAGATGTTTCCATGTCTTTGATCTTTCCCCTCCTGACACTTTAACACAAACAGCAGATTCCACTGCTGCTATCCTTTAGGTCCACTGAAAGAAAATACCATAGCAGTGATGTTGGGTTTTTTCAGCCTATTTGGCAATAATAAACATGTACAGGCGCAATTCTCCTCCTTTTCTCACTTGTCACTAACATTGCTTACAGATACTATCTCAGGCTTTCTCTTTTAGAATTGCTGCCTTTCTCCATGACCTTTGTCCACAATTTGGTATTTGATCTTCGTTTTCTTCTACAACTTTTTTTTCTAGTAATATCCTGAGTGCACAGCTGTGAATCTTTTACTCTCTGGAGTTTCAGTGTATAATTTTTTACCTCATGCCAAGGCAGATCACAACAGCACTGTGGCATCTCCTTCATTGTGAAGACCTTTTGGTATGAGCAGGGTTTTTTTCGATGTTTTTTTTTTCCCTGTCAAATAACCTCATTTTATTTTCCTCTCTCATGAATAGGTATTCAACAACTGGACTTTTCCATTGTTTGCAGAAATAACCCTGCTTTCTTGTAAACCATTTTGCGAGAGGACTTCCTAATTTGACTACTTGTTCCTCAAAGACTAAGGGAATGCAACTAAAAATGAAATAAAGGGCAGGCCCTGACAAGTTTCATCCAGCCATAATTTATCATTGCAAAAGATGAACTCTAGCTGTTAGTCTAAAATTATGATAAATGCTTGAATCAAGACAGCAAAAGCTTTCTAGTAAATCTACTCTGTATCTTAATTTAAACCTGATAGATTTTGCCTCCAGCATGCAGAACGTCATCTGATGATGTAACACTGCAGCTGACAGACATTGTCCTGTTCTCATTCTGGCTTATTTATTAATTAGTGTGGGTGTGCTAACAAGGGTTCTGTTTTCTTCATCTGGACTTCGTACCACTGATTGCAACGCTTTGAGCCATTCAGCCAGTTGTCAGTCCACCTTCCTTTCCACTCATTTAGTTCATATTCATCAGTTTTTCTGTAAGATTGGTATCGGAGGTAGTGTCAAAAGCCCTTCCAAAGTCAAAATAAATTACATCCACTGCTCGCCCACCAGACTAATCTTATCATAGAAGGGGTGATTTCCTCTTCCTAAACCCATACTGACAACTGTCTGTCACTTTCATGTCCTGAGTGTATTTGGAAGTGGCTTCCAAGGTTTGCTTCAACACTTTCCTATGGACCAAGGCGAGGCTGACTGGTCTGTAGTTCTCCAAAATCTCATTCTTGCTCTTCCTGAAGGCCGGATTTTTCCCACTTAGAAACCTGTTCTGAGCCCCATAAGCTTTCACAGATAATTGAGAATTGTCTCACAATGACATTGGCCAACACAAATGCGTGCATCTTATTAAGCCCCGTGGACTCATAGGTGTCCAGTTTTGTTAAGTGTTTCCTAATGTTAGTTTACCCTTGCTGGAAGAGTAATCCTTGGTCCAGACTTTCCCACTGGTGTCTGGGGCCTGGGATTCACCAAGGTAAACCTCTTTCCCTGTAAAGGCTGAGGTAAAGAAGGCATTGGGTATAAAATCCTATGGGTATAAAATCACAGAATCAGTGAACCATAGAGCAGCATATGTTGAGAGAGACATTGAAAGAACATATATGGTCCAACATTTTGCAGAAAAAGGAGTCTAGAAGAGATTATCTAGCATCCTGTTCACTTGAGTCTTGAAAAGCTCCAGTGGTGGGGAGTCCACTGCATCCCTTAGGAGGTTGTTCCAGTGATTGGTTGTTTTTGTGAAAAATGTCTTTCTTTTATCAAGATAGGTGAGTTGGCCTTTTTGATGTACCCTGTATCTTTCAGCAGCTGGCCCACTTTTCCCCTGGTTTTCCTTTGGCTGCTGCTGGACTTGTAGTGGCTTTTCTTGTTCCCTTTCCCATCCTTTAGCTGCTGCTGGGCTTTGGCTTTCCTAATCTGCTCTCTGTGTGATTAAACAGTGTCTTTGTGTCCTTCCAGGGTCCACCTGCCTCTGTTTCCATGTCTTGTATACTTTGTGTTTGCGTTTTGTCAGGAGCACCCTTTTTGTTCATTCTGGCTTCCTGCCACCTTTGCTTGAGTTCCTGCACATGGGGATAGACAGTTTTGGAGCATAGATGAGGTGGTCTTTGGAAATTAACCCTCAGTCCTGGACCCTCTTTGCTCCAGGACTGTATTCCACAGGATTCTTTCTGAACAGGTTCTTAATCAGGCCAAAGTCTGCTCTTCTGAAGTCTAATGTGATTCTGCTTCTTGCCTGTTGTCTCCCCTCAGGATCTTGAATTCCACCATCTCATGGTCACTGCAATCAAGTCACCCAACCTTCAAGACTGACTAGTTCTTGTATATTTACTACTTCTGTCTGTGGCACCAGGAGGACAGTTTGAGTGAATGATGGGACTTTAGTGACACCAGGAATCTTTGAGCCATCTTATTTTTCTCTTTCCAAATTAGAAGTTTGAAGCTTCATGAAACCTCTGTTTTCTTTCTCTTTTTCTTTTTCTTCTTTCCCATGTTGGTGATTATCTTAGTGTTTTAATTTTCTGGCAAACTTAGCAATCACTTCTCCAACCAAAACAATTTTAATCAGTTTTATTATGACACAAAAGTTTGGTGAAAAATGAATCTACATTTTACTTTTCATGTTGTTTTTCTTTTCCCGGAACTATTTATTCTGTATCTAATTGTTTTTCCTGCTGTATAATGAGTCCTGATTACCACAAAAGGGTGGAACATGACACAACATGTAACAAATGAAGATGCTCTTTGTTTCAATTTTTCTGTTCTCCAGGTATCTATTGAATTATCTACTCATTAAGATGTTCTACTTTATCTTGTCTTTCTCATCTATTTTTTCAGGCTCAAATTTCTTTTTAAAGTGCTGTCAGGCATTCTTAAGCCAAAAAAAAGAGACATGTTTACTTCAGCAAGTAGAGATATAAATGTAGTCTTGTAAAGGGAACCAACTGGTCAGCCTTGTAAAACCATGGGAAACTTTCTTGGTGATTACAGAAAATGAAAGAAGAAAGTTTGCTAATTGTAATATATTTGTTAACTATGTGGAACAGTCTAACCATAATACCAACTGCACAAAAAAAAGAGCAAAAAAAAAAAAACAAACCAAAAAAAAACAAGCTAGTGGCTGCTGTACTGTAGTATTTCCTTCTTTTCCAAAGCATAATCCAACTTTTTCTTGAATTAATGTACACAAGTCACTTTAACTGCTGGCAGCATAACTTTTGGCAGCTTGTTTGATATTCCAACCAATATTTGTATGAAAAATTGTCTGAATTGTTTATAGGTTTGTCCTCCTGCCCAGAGTTTGTTCCATAATCTCTTATTTTGAAAACAACTGTACTTCCAGGGATGCTATTAAGTAGCTTGGGCCTTGCATTGAAAGGTTGTGGTTAGTGGGCAGGAGATTCACAGAATTTAGAATCATTAGACACGTTTGTCAACAGTTACAAAAGAATAAAATAAATGAGGCAATTCCACCTAAATATTCCCATGTAGTATTCTTATTATGCAGTATGACAATTATTTAAATTTTCGCAATGAACTCCTTTTTTTATTTTTAAAAATTCTTAAAATTATAGATTCACCAAGAAATAAGTGGCTTGTTAAATTACTTTTTCCTCACTGAATGTAGGATGGAAAGAGAACTGGCTGAGTATCAGGTGAGGTTGATGATGACTATGTCTGTTTTGCTGATTCTTTTTCCAATTTCAGTGTGTGGATTGTGTTACCAAAGTAGGTAGGAATTTTTGTACTCTCATAATTGCATTTTCCTGGAATTTAACAGTAAGATGGTGTCAAGATTGCATATAAGGGTGTAAGCAACATTTTCATTTGCTTAAGAGTATACTTAGATTAACCTTGGCCTTGTATTTGCTTGTCTTGGTGAGGAAAGACAGTAGATGGAAGGCATTGTCATTTTTGAATCTGATGTAGCTCTGGCTGAAGTCAATGATGCCTCACGGTGCAAAAAACCCCTCTGAATTGTGTTTGAAGATTTTTATTTGCCATCTAAAAGCACTGATGCTGAAAGACTGGATGTGATACTTAGTGCCATGGTTTAGTTGATAAGATAGGTCATAGGTTGGACTTGATGATCTCCAAGGTCTTCTCCAGCCTAGTTGTTTCTGGGATTCTGTGACGTTGTTTTGTGTCTGGGATAAAAAGCTCTGTGGAATAGGTTTAATTAGTTCAGATGCAGCATTTCACTGATCTTTCTGCATAGTGCTATAGTTTGTGGAAGGGGAAGATGTGAACTCATCCCTTTTTAGTCATCAGAGAATCCTAACAGAATATTTATTCCTCATAGCCATAAGAGTAAATCTGTATGTGAATGATCCAGCTTTGTTCCTTGGCAATAAATAACACATGCCGCTAAAAATAATCAGCCATTTCCCCCAATTGTTTAAAAAGGGGAGAAAAGTTTTATTGAAGGGGCAATTAAAATTGCAGAATAAAACACTTAAAAAACTCAGGAAATTGCAAAATGAACCTTTATGCTTCTCTGTGTACTTTCGTTAAGTTACAGGTTTTAACTGCATGGTATTTAATTAAGTTAATGGTTTCAGATTGTCTGGAATTTATGTAACACCTTTAGAGATATTTAAAGAAAATGAGGCTCAGAATAATTAGTAATTGGTAATTCATGGAAGATAGGTGAGAAAAAGGAAAAAGGTAGTAACTAGCTTTAGAAAGGAGGGGAAAGAAACCTTAGAAAGAGTAGACTGATCAATATAAATACAATTTCCCTCCAAATTCTGGAGAAATTGCAACCA
This sequence comes from Dasyornis broadbenti, assembly GCA_013397935.1. Classification (NCBI taxonomy): domain Eukaryota; kingdom Metazoa; phylum Chordata; class Aves; order Passeriformes; family Dasyornithidae; genus Dasyornis; species Dasyornis broadbenti. The sequence goes on along the minus strand of VZRN01003885.1, from coordinate 690,871 downwards.
ACCTAATTTTAAACACATAGAATACACAGAGAACAGCACCCAGTGTATGAATAACAGTCAGGAACAAATTGTGTCAGTTGTCAAACTGTGTCAAGCCAGTCCACAACAGAGCAACAGACCTGGATACAGAAGCATTAGCAAGTCTATGTAGATTTTAATAAGATCTTTGATATGGATTTATATGGCATTGTAATGAGGATCAAGGCAAATATTTTCAATTAACCTACCATGGAGTGGGTGCAAAAGGGGCTTCTTAAGTGTGTCTAAATAGTACTTTTCAGTAGTTCTTTGATGTATCGAGTGAGTATCTGTCAAGGCCTCCCAGCATTCAAGGTTTTAAGTTTTGTCACAGAAAATAATTAGGATTCAAAAATATATTTAGAAATGAAGTTCAAGGATTGTTTGACAGACAAGTAGAAATTATTGCACTTAACCAGGAATAATCAACTGTGTAAATGCAGAATGGATAACCCAAGTAGAAACTGTAGAAAAGCACTAGGGTAACAGTGGGTCTGCAGATAAGTGTTAGTTGACAAGATGATTTTTGAGGAGAGGTCTGAATGTGTTTGGGTTTATTAAACTATGGAAGAGACGACCAAAGAGAGGACATAGCAGAAGAAGAACTAATAGCATAAACTGTAACAAGAAAGGTTCTGATTAGAAGTAGGGAAAACAGTTCTAATGGCAAGGGAGGTGAAGTGCTGGAAGAGATTGCCTAATGTTAGCTTGGAGCATCCATCAACAGATGAGACAAACATCTGTTATGAATGACATGGTTATAACTGAGCCTGCTGTACTGTGGGACGAGGGGAAATGGGTGACCTCTGGAGTGACTCTGTGTTTCTGTTTATGACATTTTCCTGCAGAACTTGTATTAAAAACAAGAGTTGCAAATGGAGCACTTGTGATTCCTGCCTTCTGCACACGAAGTATTTTTACTGCAATGTATGGAATCTCCATGAGTAGAGACACAGTGACAGATGTTCACTGTATTTAGCAGGTAAGCTTTTTATTTCATTCACTCAGTTATCTTTCATATTGTGTGGTGTGGGTTTAGCCCAAAGTTCATCAACAGGCAGAATGGGTTAATAGGGCAGGCAACCAGTCTTCCTTGCTTTGCCACTGACTCTCTTTGTAAACCAGTTTAAATCCCTTGGGCTCCCTTTGGATTCTTTCCCATGTTTTGTTTGCTGTATTTTTTTTTTTTTTTCTCCTGACATGATTCAAGGTCTTGCTTGATGCAAGCTCTGGTAAGAAGGGATTATGCCACTGTGAGTGTTTGTGAAGCACCTGGTATTACAGTGCTTGAGCTAAATTGAATATTCAGTGTGCTACTGTAACACAAGTAATGAGCCACAATAACAGACACTGAAGACCACAAGCCTTCCTGTTGACTCCAGTGGAAGTAATTGAATCAGGCCTTGAATGAATGAAGAGGGGATCTTAAAAGGATATTCTTGGTCAGTAGTCTCTCCAAATGTCTTCACGTCCTTGTGCCATCTTATTCTCCCGTTCTCAATTACTTGTGTGAGCTGTCATCTTACTCTGATTTGATGTGTCCCTACTGTAGCATTTTGAAATACAGAATGCATGAAATATGTCTTTCATATGAGCATGAATTCTAGTTTTGTTCAGACTTGTCTGTGGTCAAAATCTGATATTCTCTGTCTAGTCTTATAGTTCAGAGGCCACCCTTTCATCTTATCTAGGAAAGCATATTTTCCTAGAGAACTGGCTTATACATGAGGTATATAGAGAATGGAACGTTTTAAAAATTATGTGTAACTCATACTCAAATGCTGGGCTAAGAGCACAAGTCAGAGCATGCTACATTTCAGAATCTATTTTTTACTTTTTCTGTCATTTAAAGCCAGTATTTCTTTACATTTTACATAATGTATTTTTTCATTGGAAAAAAATAAAATCAGAGTCTAGCTAATGGTGAGACAGCTTAAAAATAATTGTAACTAGGAACTGGGCCATGATTAAAATTGTTCAGCTGTTCATTTTATTGTTTGTTCCCAAAACCTTAAATGCACTCTCTGAGAACAATAACAACAGTTAGCATGTAACTCCGTATGGGCCAATTCATGCAGTCCTCTCTCAGCCTTTTCTTCCTGCAGAAAAACTCCTGTTTAGGAGGCTTTGTAAGGAATTCAGAGCTGGAACTATCTCTTCTATCTATTTTGTAATAATAACATGGAAACAACCAAGTAGAAAGGAGAAAAAAACAGAAAGAAGATAAAAAACAGAAAGAAGAAACAAAATTAAATCTACCTTACCAGCATATTTGGATTTGAGGAAGTGAATAGAATAGAACAGAACAGGTTGTGATATCTTTTGGATAGTACCTGCATCTTTGTTAACCTCTGTGAAATGTGTGGGATATTTGCTATTGGGTTTCCTGCAAGAGGGATGGAGCTTTGCAATGCGGGTTATAGTGATAGGAACTGCAAAGGAAAATAAAACACACAGAAAAAAGATGATAGCCACTTGCTACAGTAAAACAAACTGGTCTCATAGGTAAGAAATCCCATTTGCTGTTGGTTGACTTTAGCTGAATTGTGGAAGGTGGCAGCTTCTTCAGGCAGTGGCTGGTTGACCCTCATGGTTGCTTGGGCCGCCAGATTGATTTGGGCAGCCCAAGCTTGATTGATTTGAATCCACAGTAGCTAGGCCCTTTTTTTATTAAAAATGGACTTTTCTCCTACGCATCTTTGGAAATCTTGGTCTGTATTTCCACCTGCAGAACAAACTTCCAAGACTGATGGTGAAATGCAGGGAATTGTAACCTGTTGTGGCTGAGCTCAGAAGTGATGAGCTGCATTTAGGGTGGGATTCTCGAAACTCAACAAAATGTTGAACATTGCTGTTCAACAGCTGCTGGAAGACAGATTCTTGCAGAACTTGTGAAAGTTGCACCCAAAGAGCCAATCTGTAGCCAGCTAGAGTGCATACAAAGACTATAGTTCACAACGCCTTTCCACTAGAAAACCTCATATGACATCCTTAATATTTTGATTTCACTGAATTTCAGCTGGGTTACCAAGTGTGTATGGGATGCACAGTTGGGTCCTTTTATTACTTAATTTTGGAAAAGCTACTGTAAGCATAATTTGAACCTTTTCTCCCAAGAGAAGTATTGAAACCTCATACATGTTTTGGGATGAGTAAGGATGTGGTGTCACTCACAGTGGGAGCCTCATTTAGAGCCCATTGATGTCAGTGGAAACACTTCCCTTTGTCTCAATGGGCTATGGACCAGAAATGTGCAAGAGTAAGTGAACTAAGGATTCTGCTGACTGTATCATATAGTATATGCTGTACAGTTTTACTAAAATAAACACATTTGCTTAGCCAAAATACTAAATGTTTAATTTAAAAAACATAATATAAAAAAAGTGGATTTTGCTTTACTGATGTTTTAAGCTTTAATTTAATGTAACATAGTGAAAAAGACACCAAATATTCTAGTTTTGTTTCATTAGAACCAGATGGTCCATGAAAGACTTTTGGCCAAACTAGAGTTGGGAAAGCTTATAAACTCTGACTAGTCTGAAAATGTGCTCAAAATTGCTATATCAGATGATATGCCCAGTTTTATAATGTGAAATTCTTTGGCTGTTTTAGTAACACCCTGGTAAGGTGTTGTACAATTTAGGCAATTACAAGAAACTCTTTTGGATGCTACTGTCATTATTGTTCTGCTTTTGAATTGGAAAAACCAAGAAAATTGGTCTAATGCAAGTGGAGTATCTGAGAAAACATCACAGTGATGTTGTTAGTGAAGAACTAATGAGGACAAAGAATTGTTATTCCTTATTATTGACTTATTTTTTTATATGATGAGACAAATTTGTTTGTCTCAAAAAATTAAAAAACCCCAACAAAATCCCCAACTCAAAACCTCATGCCCTTCATCTTTAAAGAATGATATATCTTTTCTCTTTACAACGTTGTCTCATAACAATGCTGCTGCTATGGCAAATATACATTCCCAGCCGACAGTGATCAGACAGAACATTAACTGATTAACTCCAGAATGAAACATTAAAGTAATAATTACCATCAGGAGTGACACATGCAACTTGAATTTAGTTCGGCGTTGTTTTCACTGCAGTCCTGTGGCAGTTGTTCTGTGCCCTGGAAGATATCTTGTGTGCTTTGATGAGTGGAAGGCAGCAGCAGTTTTGATGACGTAGACAGGTAGGAATTGAAACTAATTGCTCAGGAAAAATAGAGGTAACCTGAAATGTATTTCCTCTTGCTAATGGAAGCTAAGAGAAAAACAAATGCCCGTAATAGTTAACTAGGGTTCAGCTATATTCAAGGTCAGAGGTAACTTTTATGGCATTCTGCCCTGACTTATATAACAGATTGCCAGTTGCAACCAGTAATCTGCAATCGAACCAGAGAGTGTCAAGTGTCTTTGGTTGCTACTCTTAAAGGTCCTGATTACATTATACAATAGTTTCATACCTTGGGCATTAGGAATGGATTTTCAAAACTTTGTTCCTGTGATTTTCTACTAATCCTTCTCAGGTGAGGACTTCTTGCCTCCGCTGTGTTAGTGGTTTCATTGTTCCTAACTAAGCTGTTTGCGTGCAGGAGGCAAGCAGAATCAGGTTCTCTGGGCAGGTATGTCTTGATTTCAGTACTGAAACATGGTCTTGCTCCAAGTTTTGCAAATACAGATCATACTGATTTCAATGGGGATAGTAACTCAGTAAGGGCTGGGTTGGAAAGTCCTTCCAGGCAGTTAAACTACCTTTAAGAGAAAACCGCTTTGACAACCGTGGCAATATGAGGGCTACAGTAGGCAGCACAAGTGCTCTATTCAGCAGCAGCGTATCTCCGAACAAGTGAAAGTTACAAATTTTCCATGGCATTTAGTTTCTTTCTAACTGCATACCTACATCCCTGGTAGCTCTGCTAGCCTAATTTTTCTCCCCAAGTAGCTGTATATGTAGGTGTGTGTGCAAACACATATTTTCATGCATATGTCTGATAGGGGTTGTGAATTTATATCACTGTTTTGCACAACAAAGTCAGGTGGGTATATATAGCCCTGCAAATATTGACGAGTCCTTTGGTCTTCTCTAGTTTCACAGTAGGGCGCTGGCTTAGGATTTTCTTTGCTAATAATCTGCCTGGATTTAGGACCTTCCTTTTCCTTTGAACATTAAGGTCTAGTCAATCAGGCACCCCAGACTTCATCCATGTAATTGACAATTTTCATATATTAGGGAGTTTAAATGCAAAGTTTTATTGCCTCTACATGCTCAACCAGATAGATCCTTTCAAAATTAAAGATAATGAAAAAAAAATTAATGATCATTAAAAGGCATGACTTGCACAATTCTTTTGTACAAAATCCTAGAATTGTTTTGGCTTTGCCTAATTAGGCATTAGAGCTTATTTGGAAGATAACTTGTATCTTAGTGAGGTTTTTGAAAAACTACTCTGTGTGTCAAGTTTGTCAGGGAACTTGAAACAAGAAAAGCTTAATGTGACTTTGGGTTAATATTTCTCAAGAGTGTCTATGTCATAAAACCCAAGACATTCATTTGTATAATTTGGCCTTAGGGTGCAGGGAGGAGTGGGGAATAGGCAGAGGAAAAATGTACTGGAGGAGTAGGAGAAATTTGGATCAGAGAGACTGTCAGAAGCTTGTGAATTTGCACAGAGCTGTATGTCTTAAAAAAAAATTAAGTGGAAAGAATCTTGACTCAGATGTCTATAACCATTTCTTAATCTGTGACCTACAATCTGTCCTTTTAGAAAATACAGACTCTTCAAATCTCACATTGTAAAATCACTGTGGAAATCAGAACTCAGGCAAAGAGTTAACTTTGGAACAACCAATGAGTTTATATTAAAAGATATCTGATTTTGGTTCACTGAATGAGTTATGTATCCAGACAAGGTCTGCAAAAGATAAAATTCTTCCATTTAGAGCTAATGTGTGTCTTTGCATTGTGCCCCAACTGCCCGGAACCACCGTTGCCAGAATAGGGATTGTAGTGGTGATCCTGAGAGTTGTTCTTTCCTCTCTGGCTTTTGCTCTTGCTTTAGAGAGGAATGAAGGAAATTCCAGTCAAAAGATCTCTTCTCCCAGTATATCAACTCAGTGCTGCAGGTCTTTGTGGTTCCAGCATAGAACCAGCCACTGCTCAACCAACTGTAAGCTTAAGTGTTCTCCCTGGACCATGTCCTGTGAAGACACCCATGCGTGTGGAGCAGCTCTTGGAAGTCTGTCAGCCACTACCTGCTCTGAGGTATTGACCTACACAAGGAAACTCAGATGCTGTGGAATGACTAACAGCCATTAGTCTTGCTGATAACAACCTTGGGCAGCATACACTATGCTGAGCTGTGTAATTCCTTGTATTTGTTTTAATGGAGATGTCAGAACAGGTATCTTGTGGCTTCAAAGTACTTCAGTTGTAAATATGAAAGATAATATTAAAACTGTCTTAAAAGATAACTTGCAAAGTGGGTAAAGACCATTTTTTTCTTCTTTCCCACTCACTTTATAGTTTTCCTCTGCAATGTGAAGAGTTTTGGGGCTGTTGGTCTGGCAAATTTGATGGTTTTAAGAAACAGTTATTGCAAGAGAAGAGCAAATAACATAATGATTTACTTGTGGCCCCATTTTGGAAATTTAAATTTTGCCCTTAGGTCAGGAAATATTTCAAAGCTGGTGCTACACAAACCTGTTCTTTGGTCATAGAACTGGCAGATAAAACCCATGGTAAACACTGAAGCCCCTAACAGAAAAAGCTGCTTTGAGAGTATAGGTTGGAGCCTAGGAAATCAGGAAAATGGAAAAATTTTCATGATTGCTTTAAAGATACTTTGCATGTTAGCTCACAATGAGATTCTCCAGCTCTGCATATGAAGAAATAGTATATTATAATTTCAAAACAAATTAGAGAAATATTCAGTAGTCCCTCAAACTGTTTGAATCCATTTAATACCAAGAAGTGAAGTACCCAGACAAATCCCTGGTAGTGTTTTAGACTGGCTGTCCTAGTTGAAGGCTACCTGATTAGTGCTTGAGGCTGCACATGAAGAAGTAATTGCAAAACCCTGTGAATGGGCAGCCATGTGCACCCTTACAGCCAAAAGAAAAGTGCAGTTTATTTGAATGTTATAACCCAGCATGGCCATACTAACCAGGAATTTTCAGGATAATGTGCAGCAGAAATTCTTGTTCTACTTTTCATTAAGTGACAAGGTGGCATCATGGCAGTGGGTGCTAACTCAGGTGTTGACTTTGTGCCTTGGGGAAGCTGTTAGAGAAGATCACAAAGAGGACTTTTTGTGCCAGTGCATTCATTTGGCATTGGGAAGCTCAGTTCATGTATCCAAGTCATAACTTTTAGGGGCAGAAGGAAGCACAGTGAGTGCTCCCTGGTCCTGGTGTAGCACAAAATTTTGAAGAATCATTGCTGCTCCTGAAATCTGTTATGTGATTCTGCAATAGCTCCTATGCCAATACATATCCACAGACAGGATGGTTCTAACATGAATCAAGCCAGCTAGCCCGCCAGATGTTTTGAGGCACATAATGTAATTATTGATATGAAAATCAAAACAAGGTACCATATAAAGGCAGCCACTGTGAGATCATTACAGATGAGACTATCAGTCTTGCTGCTATAACAAACTCTGTATTCATTATTTTAGCTCAGGATATTTTTTTTTCTTTGCCTGATTTGGCTGTTCTCTTAATGAATATTGCAAATCATAACCCAAATTATATGCCTTGAGCTGTCTTAATTTATAATTTGCAATGAAGATTTCAGGAGCTTGATTTGTGCCTTTGCAAAACATTTCCTGATGGAGGAAAGCAGGAAATAAGCCATGGAAAGGCTGCAGAATTCTGTGTGACCAAGCACTGAATCAGACCTCTGGTACAGAGTAATCTCCATACTGTGTTTGGACTTTACCCTGAGCTCTCTCTCCCTCACAGGAGGTAGTGCTGACTTTGACAATGTTTTCATAAAGACCTGGAGTGTTTCAATGAAGAGAATGAAGCTTTTACTGCTAGTGATGTATGTTAACTCTGTTAGTGTCATAAATGGAAGTTTTTGGGGAAAGATGTGAAAGCATCCTGAAATTTTCTTCCCAAATTGATATAAAATTGGACTTTTTTCCCTTTCTTCTCTCCTGGTAATGTCTTTTCCCTTTTGAAAGATTATGAACTAGCTTCTGGTTGAAAACCAGAGCAAAATAGAAGAAAGATCAGAAGAGAACTGTCAAAACCAAATGTCTGTTAAAATCTACAGAGAAATATTGTTGGTTTTTTTTTTCAATTGAGATATTCCTGTTTTTCAATTAAATTATATGCTTTATGCATATTTGACCTTTATACAAAAAATACCCCATAAAGTTTTATTGTCTTCCACCAGTTCCACATAAAAGTGGCGTTTCAATAAAACAATTATGAAGAATTTTAAAGAAAAATTAATTAGCTCAGAATCCAATTTTGTACCATAACATGTAGCAAACATATATGTCCAGTGGCAACGGGGAGTAATATGTATACACCTGTTAATGTCTGTTTTCTGTGTATCATTTACTGTCCAAGCAGGACAACCTCATTGTCACATTGACCTTAAACTAAAGTCACTCATGAAGTCAGAACAATGAGTCACAGTAATTGCTTGGATCAAGTAAAGGACCAAAAGCTTTTGGAGCTGTTCACCTTCAGGGCAAGTTTTATAGCCCAGCTTCTTGAACAGATATCTAGGGAGACTTGGGATGGGTTTGCCTCTATGAGATGGGGAGATGTTGTGCAATAGGATATTCTGGCTAGTTCTTTCATATGGGTGGAGTTTTGTTGTTCTTATTTTTATTGTTATGGATTGTGAGATGGGGAATTGTTTTTCCATTAGCAAAGGCAAAACAACTGCTTTCAGTGTAGAGTGACCTTTTTGATTATGTACATGAACCACAGACAAAAAGAACACAATAAAATACTCCATGGGCAAACATAGTGAGCTTGACTCATCACTATGTTTCTCCAGTTCTGCACCAGATCAGTTCAACTGAACAAAGATGGAGCTTTACCACCCATGCTATCTGAAGCAAAGGGGCCTCATTCTGCCCCTGACCACAATGCTGATTTGTAGAGCATGAGCACTGCTCACTCATTGTGGAGACAGAATTACTATCCATGGAGATCAAGAGTGTGAAGAAAAGCTTGACCCAGAATACTGAGATGGGGGATGTATATCATGTGGTACCTATGTCACATACACAACATGGCGTATCCTGACATGGAGTGATTTATGAAGAATGTTCTGAACAATCAGACTAAAAAAGATCAGTAGAAGCTGCATTTCTTAGTTCACAACGACCTCCACAATATCAGAGAAGGTGTCAGCAGCTTGACTGTTTTACAGAAAATACTTGCATCTATGTCAGTTCTAGGAAATAGGCCTTCTAATGGGTAGTGGCTGACATAACACATATGTCACACTTATCCTTGTTAGGATGTTTTGAGGCTTTCCTTTGAGTAGCTCCCTACCACAGAAATAAATCATCTCCTCGTAGAGAGCAGATGAACAACAACATGTGAAAAGAGGATTTATGGTTGTGGCTGCTTTTCTGACTGCCGTAGGTGCCCCGGACTGCAGTTCCATAGTGCCTCCTAGAGGCCCTGGCTCTAGGCAGGAAGGCAGGGAGCTGCACTATCGCTGATGTGTTGGGACAGCTCACAGTGCCAATTGTGTATTTACCAGCGTGTTGGCCAATTTCCTCCGCAGCTGTTGTGACTTGTGAGTATTTGATTCGTTTAATGCAATAGAAATGTTTGGTTCTTGGCCTCTGAACCACTGTAGCGTGTGTGTTAAAATGAGATAGTGCTCTATGGTTTCTGGCTTTCCTTTATTCCCTCACTCTGGATGCTACACTAATAGCTCTGCCTTCCAGGTGAAAAAAAAAGAATCCTTGCTTTCCAGGAGATGGCAGATCTAGGTGAGAAGTATTCAGTTCTGTGCAGGACAATCACAGAGCAGCATATTGATTGGCAGACTTGACTACATTGTAAACACATTTAAGCTTCAGTCAAGTTAATGGCTTGTAAAACCCAGACTAATTTGTTTCAGATAACTGATTCCAGTAGGCTGTATTCCTGAAAGCAAAGCAAATTGTACACTGACTACGCAAGCCATGGCTATTCTTGCAATCCCCAGATAGATGCTTGTTACCTTTTCACCTACATTGACACTGGGTTACTTCTGGTAGTATAGAAAAGAATGTGGAATACAGATTTAACAGAGGATAGAAAAGGATGAGTTTGGACATTCAACCTGTCACTTCTTTTGGCACTTGGAATCCAGATGGTATGTTTCTGGCATCTGCATTGTCCAGGCATTTTTCCCTCTGTAGCTTGCCGCATTCAAAGTGTTTAGGACTGATATGTGACACTGTTTCGTACAGACCATTAAACGTTTCTGAGATGGGTTAAATCATTTCAGTGTGCTGCAAGGTTTTCAAATACTTTCAGAGAATGACCCATTTCTGAACAGAAAAGCTTCCTGTTGGACACATCCCTTCTGTTCACAGCTGCTTACATCATTGCTTCCCATCTGTGGTCCTGTTGTCCATTTGCAATCACATTGTTTCCCTGTTCAATGGGGAATGCAGGACAGGACTACTAGGGAAGCAGAAATATTTAATGTGTCTTCCAACAGTCTTTACTGTGACAAGTGTTTTGTCCTTTCTGAACAGAGGCTAGTCATTCTGGATAATGCTACAACTGATTTGGCCAAACTGATGAACTTGGAAAGTTCATCATGCTCTTCCTACTCATGCTTCTCTGCTCCTTTCTTCCTGTGTATCTAGGCTCCTTGCACCCACTCGTGATCCGAGCTCCTGTGGCAGCTCTTGTCTCTTTTTCAGTTTTCTTTAGAGTCCTGGTATTAGGATAAGGTTATTTTTTTCTTGTCTGTCCAGAATCAGAAAAGGCAAATAGACCTTGGTCAGGCAATTAAGCAGAAGAGCAAAGCAGAAGCAAAATTAATGTAACTGGATAGATGAAGTGTAATGGGAATTCTGTCAGAACCTGATCCCGATGGGTAGTAGTTGTAGTAATAATAAGGATATACTGCTAGCTAGAGGATCAGAAAATATGAAATGAAGGGATTTATCTTGGTGTTGCCTTGCTTGCCATCTTGGATTGGGATCAGAAGGGTGCACTGTGTGTAACACAAGTTTCTGTTAAATGGTCTTGAGGCATTATAGCTTGGATTGGATAGGCTTTTAAAAAATATGATGATGATGATGATGATGATGATTATTATTATTTTCACATTTAAATAGAGGTTTGACCCGGAGTAGAAGGAGACAGATGGTGTCTGAAGGCAAAGCTTTGACCCTGATGGTGACTCTGTATTTGGCAAGAAACCAGTCCTGTCTAGGTTCATGTGAACATACCAGACTGGTTTGTTTTTTTCTTTCCCAATGAAGTCATCAGTTGTCACCGAGACAGAAGGGAAGACTAGATAAACCTCTGCATTGTCTAAGAAAAAGATAATTCTATTGATCGTTTATTCTAACATCCAGTTCTTTGTGCAGGCGGACAGTGCCGTGAAGGTGAAACAAAAGGGCGAGCAAGGATGTGTATTGGGTGAAAATAGAGCCCAAATGCAGATTCTGTTTCACATATATGAGCAAAATTCAAAGACTATTGGGAATGTGTAGTACATGAAAGCTGGCTGTGTGTGAAACCAGATGGGTTTGTAGCTGAAACAGTTCTACTTCTGAGGATGTAGAAAATCTTTGCTGACTGAGTACAGCCTACTCCCTAAGGGTATTCCTCAAGAAATTCTAGGTCTTGGGGCAATCTCAGGATTCCCCTGGAGCAGCTTGTTGCTAGACAATGAAATGCACTTTTTAGTCTAAGACAGACTGTGTTGAAATTTCCTTCTTGCAGGAAACATAGAGGTGCCATGTTTTGACTTCTGTTTAGAATGAAGACTTGTTTGGAAATGTGGTAAATTCCTCCCCACAGAGCAGAATGTCCAGGTTTTCATCAGCTCTTGCAGAACTGTGGTGCTCCCTGGAAATGGAGACCTTATGCCAGATCAATACCTCAAAGGCAAGAGAGAAACCTCATCAAGTTGCTCAAGCCAAGCATCTCACTGTGGTCTTGCCCTTCCTTGACAAATGACTGCATTTTTAAAAACTTTGGTGTTTTGTCCTTTCCTAAGGCAAGTTAATGAGCATACAATGATTATCTTGCCATGGTGTCTCAAGCTGAAACAAAGTGTCCGAATAACTGCAAGTAGGTGAAGTCAGAATTATGCCCTCAATTGCCTTGATCTCTAATTTAGAACAAAGTGTTGAGCAATAGATTAACTAATGGGAGTCAGTCATTCTATAACAAAAGTGTGCTGCTTATTCTCAGATGACACAATTTTAAGAATAATCGTTTGTATCATTCCCCTTGTTCTCGAAGTAGGTTTGAGGTAGTAATATGAAAATTTGGGTTGGACATTAAAAAAATCTAATTTTTTTTATTCTTTGAAATTGGATTAAGGGTGGCATTTGAATGCAAACACTTTATGCTGAAGTGTGTCTGAGGTTGAGTGGAAGGTAGAAACTAACACCGATGAGACCCCTGTAACAGCAGCTAAAGGACAGGTGGAATCCATCCCTTTACTGAGTCTCTGCTGAGGCACTTTTGCTGTGAGATGGCAGGTGACATACTCTTCCAAGTTCTCCAAACATGGAATTTTCTATTGTTTCTCCAGATTTCACAGTGCTGATTTTGGAGAACTGTCCATTAAATCATCTACAATCAACTGACTGACCCATCATGTTTTAATTAGATTACTTTCAACAATCTTTATGAACAAATTCCATTGTAAATTTTCCGTTTAGGAAGTGTTATGTAATTTCAGATGTTTCCCTCAAAGATAGTGAAATTGCTTTCTTCTGTTATGTCTAATTGCAAATTTATCTATAATAAAAAGTTGTTACCAGCATCCAGTATCAGTATCAGTATCTGGCATGCCTCGGATTCCACCATTGAAGCTGTTGGCTTCACAGTTAAGAAAGAAAAAAACTAATCTCAAACAAAATTATGTACAGTTAGTTTTTTTATGCCGTGGTCATGCACCTTTAGAAAGAATTATGGGCTCTGTTCTTCTCTCTTTGAAGCTAAGTGATGAGGCATGTCTGAAACTTATTTTTGTTATCAGAATTTGAGCAGGTAAAAGCTCTGTGTTTCACAGGTAAAGATTTGTGTTTATGAATAATTTTTCTGTGAACTGGTACTTTCCCATAGTGAAGCAGCTGGCTGAGAGTACCGTTTTCCCTGAGTTAAACAAGATCGTCGGTATCCAGGAAGCTTTTCCCTGGAAGTTTTTCAGCACTGCAGGGATGGAGAGGTCCCTTGGAAGCTCTTCCTGCTGATGCATATGTCAGGCTGTCGAGAGCTCTTTGCTATGTGTTTTTCTAACTCCTGTAATCTGTAAACCATACTTGTGTGGTCAAAGTATAGCTGAAACGGAAAGGAGTGTTTGCGAGCTTATGACTGGACTAGCTGCAGTTTTGCAGAAGAAAACCAGCTTTATCTCTCTAATCCTCCTGCTGGCAGGCAGGACATGAAAAACGAAGGTAAGACACTGTACCTATTTATTGCTTAATTTTTCCCCATAAATTCTAACCTTGTGGTTAGAAAACCCAACAAAATCCAGTAATTCTCAAATGTAAACAAGTAGAAAAATAATACTCCAGAGTGCAGGAGCTTGTAAGTATCCAAACCCTAAATATGTTAACACAGCTGCATGTCATGTGATCCACTGCAGTTCTGACACAAAAATATGTGAAATGTTTGAAAACGTCCAGAATACTGCAAATTTCTGATGATGCCCTAACTGAACAAGAGCAAAGCAACTATTAAAAATCCAAATGGAATGAATAAAGAGTTGTGCTGAAATGATATAAACAGCTCTTTTCCTTAGCTAATATTTAAAAGCTCCAACTAAAGCCCTCTCACAGTAAAGCTGTGTAAGCTAGAGGTCTTGCAATGCTTTCTGAATGTATTACTCTGCCTGTGAGCGATCCAGCTGTGTTTTAAGGCATTCTCATAATCTGTTTGGGTTTTTGGGGAGGTCAGTGTGCCACAGTTCAGTGAGAGGCAATTTCTTCAGATGTTGTTGAACATGGTAGCACAGAACAAGAAATGTTCTGATTGTGCCAGTGTGGTGTTTCAGCTCATGTAACTGCTGTGGCTGATTACTGGACACCTTTGTGTCTTTATGCAGTGTATTCGGAATGCAGCTCCATGACTGAAGCTGTTTGTGTCTCCTGGGCAATGGCTGGAATTCTGTGCACTCCAAGTATGCTCTCAGCCACAGCTGGGTTCCCGAGGCAGGTAGAGCAGCGGTGAGGATACCAGCTGAGCGCACAACGTTTGGAAATTAAAATTCATCCTTAGTCAAGAAGGTAACCAGTACACTTTAAATGCCTGAAGTGGAGTGAAAAGCACACAGAAAGTCAGAAAAACATGGTAGAACGCAAAAATGATTGCTTAGAGAAGTATTAGTGGAATTTACTCAGTCATAAGTGTTATCTGCGTGCCAGGTCTTCTTTCAACGCCATGGTGTTTTTTCCACTTAGCTACTGTTTAGTAATAAACCTCATAACCTTCTGCAAATAGCTTCTTGCCCCTGAGCAATAAATGCAGGCTTCAGCTATAATGATAACTGCCGGAGATTAGAAGTTAAGCCTCCATGAAAAAGAGAACAAAGGAAATTAAAGTGTGTTCAGTAACATTTACAAAATAATTTTAATTCCATGCAATTTCAAAAGCAATGTTTCCATGTGTTAATAATGTCAAACAAAAAATAACACTACTTTCACTTTTTCTTTTTTTTTTTTCCTTTTAAATATATTTCCTTCTCATCTCCACTACTTGAGTTAAAATGTCATTTCTTGGTTTAATCCAGCTCAACATTTCTTAAAAGACATTTTGTGAAGCAAAATTTTCTACTTCATAAAATTTGTATCTGTCATACTTTCAACCTCTGATGCTGAAAGAAGGGTGTCACCTCCTAGTTATTTGGTACACTCAAAGATATTGTTGCCAAAATATATGGTGGCTGGTGTTGGCTTTTAACAGGTTTTAATTTTTTTCTCTGTCTCTTCCTGGAAAAAGCATACTTGGAATTAAATTTCAGCAAGCTCAAGAATATAGTTACAGCATCTTAAGTTAGGATCTGTGTCTTCTGGGACAGGGACTGCTCTGATCCATCTGTTTATTCAGCAAGTGTGAGTGACTAGTATTACCTGAAAATGTTCAATACTGATTCTCTGTCATATTAGAAATCATTACTTCTGATAAATGTATTTAAAAGATATTTTCCTACTGCTATCACTGCCAAGAATCCTGGGCTGCATCAAAAGGAGTGTGGCCAGCAGGCTGCAGGAAGTGATTCTCCCCCTCTGTTCTTGTGAGACCCCACCCGAAGCACTGCGTACAGTTCTGGTGTCCCCAGTATAGGGAGGACATGGAGCTGCTGGAGCAAGTCCAGAGGGGATAATGAAGTTGATAAGAGGAGTGGAGCACCTCCCCTACAAAGACAGATCGAGAAAGTTGGGGCTGTTCAGCCTGGAGGAGAGGAGGTTGTGTGGGGAACTCAGCAACCTTCCAGTATCTGAGAGGGGCTGCAGGGAAGCTGGAGAGGGGCTCTCCATCAGGAACTGTAGTGATAGGACAAAGAGTAATTGGTATAGATTGAAAGAGGGGAAAATTAGATTAGATATTAGCAAGAGATTCTCTACTGTAAGGATGGTGAGACACTGGAACAGATTACCCAGAGGAGCTGTGGATGCCCCATCCCTGGCAGTGTTCAAAGCCAGGCTGGATGTGGCTCTGAGCAACCTGATCTAGTCAGAGATGTCCCTACACGTGGCAGGGGGATTGGGACTAGACGGTTTTAAGGTCCATTCCAACTCCTTAACATTCTATGATTCTGTGATTATGGCATCTCTATAGATGTAAAAAACTTACCAAAGAGAAGGGCCATTTCTTCATAAGCCTTCGTAAATTCAGGTATTTGATACCAGGTTTTGCTGCTTGTCCAGCCAATGCCTTGTGGAAATAGTGCCAAGATGCAGAAAAGAGCACACATTGTAGAAATGAATAGGAATGGTGTGAAGGCTGGATTTTCTCCAGAACTTTTCTGTAAATCAGGCAGCTGATCTGAGCTGCAGTGCCTCAATTCTTCAGGTACACAAGCATTCCCAAATATGTATACTACTGTGAGTACATGTGTGATCAACTCGAATCATAGTATATAATAAGTCTTATCTAGGAGACCTTGGTATTATATTCACCAGACTTTTTGCTATGTTAGAGGCAGAATATTCCTGTTTGAAGGACTGTGCTGTCTCAAAAGTGTGCGTACAACTTCTAGGAAAATGAGAGAAAATTTTAATGTCATAAAAGGTCACTTCTGGCATTGAGCTAATTATTTAGGGTAATTTAGGATTTTAGGCATTCTTATCAATCTGAGAATATTGGCAGTGAAGTGAAGTAGGCAGGCCTTCTACCTCATCTCTTGGTGGTTAAGGTTTTCATCTGCAATGATGGATACCGTGATTTAATTCTGTCTTCTGCTCTGGAGATTTAGATCCTGCTGTCCTGTCTCTTAGGACAGGACATGGACAATTTGCAGCAGTGAGGTCTGCTGCAATTTGTTCTCATTTGTTCCTCTTTACACTTTTTTTGCTTCAGAGGAGCTGTCTATGGAGCTGATGGCCTCTCTGCCAGGGCCTTGTGCTAATCAGCTGGCCTTAAAGAAGTTCAGTTTGGTGGTGACCACTTTGTATAATTCCAAAATGGAACTGGTCCAACAAGCCACTTCATGGAAACTACTTCAATGATAGTTGAGAGTGAAAGAGCAATAGAGTAGGAATGATTCTTCAGCCTGATGTTAATAGATCTCACTTTGGAAGCTGTGGCTTCCATACAGTAGGAAGGAGAATTCCTTAGTACAGCAAAGAGGGAACTGTACATAAAAAGTCAGAGAGAACAATCTGTTTCCAACAATTTTGTAAATCTTGTATTGTATTTCCTTGTCTTTTATGTTTGCATTTGCCAAATGTTTGCATTTTCCAAAAATGCTTCCTCTTGAGACACATGGAACATTTCATGTTAAATGAAGTACAGTGGGCTGGGTGGGGATGGCAGTGGTTTTGGTGTGGAAACCTGAAAAAATTGTGAATTCAGTTCATTTTGAACCAACATTCTTTTTCAACTGTTTGACTTGGCAGCTGAACTGAAAAACCAGTTATTTGACAGTCCTAAGCCCTCTTTTGCAGTTGGACCCTTGTGTTTTGCTAGGAAAATTGTAGTATTAGTCCCTGGAGCTGTTCATGGATGGCACAGAGGCATGAAATGGAAATCCCACTAACATTTAAGGTTGTCTGAATTTTTTGAAACTGGGGAAACTCTGAAGTGAGATTAAATGATGACATCCACAGTATGTGCACTACTGGACTCTCCAAAGACACGCTGTTGTTTTCATAGATTCCTTCTGTCACTCGCTTGTCAAAAAGATACCTTTGATCCTTATGGGAAATATTAGGAGAAAAGCTCTTGACTTGTGTGCATTGTTAGCTGGGAACAGAGACATTCCTTTTTTGAACTTGTTCATTCCATGATGTAATGAGAACATTTTAAATGAGGACAAGCAAACTGTAAGCGCCAAGCTTTTTCCTAGATGCTGCTTATAATCAAACACACCCAAACCATGCTCTTAAATACCTCATAATTAAACATGCAAAAATGGAGACCTAATTTGAACATGTAAATTAATCACATGTTGTAACAATGGAAATTCATAACTGAAAATCCATTAGCAGACAACGCTGTTCCTCATTCTTTTGTTTACATGTTTATACTAATCACGCAATAGGATTTTTGATGCATGTCACCCTTTGAAAATCAATTCTGTATCAACTTAGGAGATGTGTTCCCATTTCTATTGTATAGCTTTGCTCTATAAATGCAAATAATTGCAAATTAAGCCCCAAATGTCTAAAGAACAGCAGGAGTGACCATTATTTGATGTATGATGCACATCATGTCATTTCTGTGTCACTACTCTAGGGGTTAAATAAGTATCATGTTTTGGACATCTTAGGAAAATAATAAACAATGTAGCTCATCCAAAAAACATCTGCTCATATTTTTTTTGTTAAATAGTAAACAAATATATTTAAAATGTGTTTTCGATTGTCTGCTAAGAAAATAAGTTTGCTTAAAACCCACCCTTTTATCCTGAACAAAAATTTGAATTTACCTTCTGTGGCAATTTAGAAAAAACAAAATTTATGCACATTGTGTATTTAGCAAGTAAATAACTCAACTGCTGTGGTGGACTATATTAAACATAGATGGATGAGAATGAGGTCAGTGGAGTGAACACAAGCTGTACTCCACAGAGCTACTGTGTATGCACATGGCCTTAAAGATGTTTACCCAATGGAAGTCTGTACTTGCCTGTGTATTTCAGTGCACGTGCATGATAGGCCATGAAGCTTTGCCTAACAAGCATTTATGAAAGAAATATCCTTTTAACATTTGCATTTAGGCTGAACACCAGCAGCGCTTCTGTTGGTAGTGTTTACCTGACTCCGCGGGAATCCAAATTCACTGGAGGGCTTGGCCTCTTTGTCACCTAATGGCGAGCCTGGTCAGTAAAGCCTTTTTTCATTAACTTGGATCAGGCCTTGGAATTTCCCTTCACCAGCTAGTGCTTACTCAGTTGAAAATATTGCCTTGAGCTTTCTCACTCATGCAGGAAAAGTTCTTCTCAACAGAACCTCTTCTCTGGTTTTATTATATAAATCCAGCTTGATCCTAAGCGTCCTGCTTCTTTATGTACTACGCAGCTGTCTTGTGCTCTTGACTTTGTGCCACCATCATGCTACACCTCCCAGTAGGTCAGCCACTTCCACTCTGTTGTTTTGTTAATTCCCTTTAAATAACCATTTTAAAAATAGTGCTTCTTACAGGAAATACCTCTCCAGTAATCCCTCTGAATCACTTACAGCCTAAAATGTTGACTTACGCATTTTAAACTTAAACCCCCAGTCTTACCCTATTCTATATGCTAACGTCACGTCTACAGACACTGCAGTGAGTTACAGTGATAATAAGGAGGACATTTTTAAAGAAAAGCTTCCCACCTTCTGGCATAGGAAGTACTAGATTCTGATGGGAAGCGCTTGGACATACATAAGAGCTTGGACTGGTCAGCTGTCAAACTGGGGTCTGAATAACGAGGGGCAGCCACACTGCAACAAAGTGTACTAAGCGT
This sequence comes from Dasyornis broadbenti, assembly GCA_013397935.1. NCBI lineage: Eukaryota > Metazoa > Chordata > Aves > Passeriformes > Dasyornithidae > Dasyornis > Dasyornis broadbenti. The sequence goes on along the minus strand of VZRN01003885.1, from coordinate 671,522 downwards.
GAATATAGGAAAGCATTTACAAAAATGTAGCAAAGAGCTTTGTAATAATTAGTGGGAATGAGGTCACAGTCTGTCTTTCTGTCCTACATGAACCCTTTCTTTATTGTTGTGGCATCACAGATTATGCCTGAGTTTTTAGTAGACTAGTACCATTTCTCAGTTGTTTTTGCTTTCTCTTTTCTCACAGTAAGATGCAACTTAAATTCCTAAACTCAAAACCCCCAAAAATTCAACCCACAAGCCTCAGTGGTATTAGGAGTTTATGTATTCTTTAACCAAAGGCCTTTACATAGCCAGATACTGGTACATTTTTTAGTGAAATTCTTGAAGCTTTGGGCTTAACCACTGCTTATTGCAGTGATGTTCTTGAAAAAATTTCAGCTATGTAGCTGTAATGGAGGGCTGTGGAGTTGAGGTATGTCTATTTTCTGGAAGTGGTAGACTGGTGTCAAGGTCTAGATTGACCTCCAGCAGGGTCCTGGCTCCAGCTTGAACAGTCCCATGGTGACATCAGAACTTTGGCATCTATATTTAAACTTTTTTTTTTTGTGTTATTGTCATTATTTCAGAGAAAAGCTGATGATCTGGCATGAATGAATCCACTACAGACATATCTGCTGGAGTAAGCAGAGAACTTTAAAGATTTATGAGTTGAGAATTGCCTCATTCATTTTTCGTAGGTTATTAATTCTGAAACTCATCTGTTGTCTGCAGCAGTGGACTTGGGTATGTAAGGGAGAAGTTCTTCAAATTGTAGGCAAAGAGACTTGGTTTCTGAGAGAAGGAAAAGGAAAAATACAGCAAAATCCTTTACTTGGAATGAGAGATACAAAAGCGCTTAAAAAGGCTTGAGAGCGAAAGAAACACACAAATGGTTTACAAGGCTGGAGTTAAACAGAACTAAGTAGGATTTAGAAATGTACTTAGAAAAAATAATCCTGAAAAGGAAGAGAACAGCATCCCTTTTCACCCAAAATCAAAAAGGAACACTATTAAAATGTTCTTAAAGTTGTTCTTAAAGTATTTAGTTTCTTTTAATAACACCCATGATATGTTGGGTAGTCCAAAATTATTGTGTGTGTATTGGCAAAGGACAGTAGCCTTTTGGATACTCAGTCTTCATCTGAGTACATTTCAGATCTATGTGTGGTAAACCTCGTTTGCTAAATATGGGAGGTTGATCTCTTCTATAGCACGGAAGTTGTGTGTGATGTAATACAAAATCTCATTGTCAGGACCATGTTACTAAGATATTTCTGAAACCTTGTGGTTGCTTTTCTTCTGGATCCTCTATATAATCTGCATTGCCATTCAGTTTGTTATGGAAAACTATTGGGAGCAACCAGAAGTAAAATCCAAGACCAGGCCTTTCTTTCCCATAATTTTTTTTTTGACAATATTCTTGTTCAGGTACCGTGAATGGGAACACAATCAAGAAGCATAGGGTTCAACAGCCAGAGTCTGGAGCAGAATAATCTGGCACTGCTATTCTGGGCAGTGGATCATTTGTGGTTTTAGACAGACAGAGCACATGATCTTTCAATCTCAGTTTCCCTTTCTGTAATATATATAGAGTGATGAGAATAATTCATTCTTATCTGACACAATATTTCTATTTACTATAGACAGATGAAATGGAATGGAAATAGCCTTAATGAGGATTGTCCAAAATCAGAGCATATCCATCATTCATCCTTTAATTGTTTCAATTTTTTTTAGTGAAGAAACTTTCATAATTGAAGAGACCAAAACATTTAAAGGTTGGATTTGTATTCTGGAGAGTATTCAGAATTTCAAGAAAACTACCCCCCCACTGTTTCATTATGAGAAATATTCTAAAGGCTTTCCAAAAGTTTTGTCTTTATGCAGAACCACAGTCTGTTTATTTCTTCATGCCAAAGATGAGGTTTGGCACAGGATTGTACCATACCCTTGCCAAAAGCTCTCCTAAGAGCACACTCAGTTAGTTTATATTACTACTTTTGAGAAAGGAAACATTAAAGAAACCATATTTTTAATACAGTATAAAGGTCCTCTGAAGGCTGAAAATGCCTCCCTCTGGCCCCACCTCACTGCAAAGGACTAGGGGATGTGAGGGAAAAAGGAGTCCTACAGTCAAAGAGCTGCCTCCGTGTGAGGCCTGGGAGTGAGGACAGCTTCACTCTAACCCTCATTTCCCTGCAGGCTACGTTTTCAAAAAGTGCTTCTAAGTGTGGTTGCCCAAGTGGAGACAGCCATGGCTTTATTTTCAGCAAGCCTGGGCACTCAAAACACCTGTTGATTCACGTTAAGATGGACCTAGGATGCCTCCTGCCAGTGTTCCCAAACTACTGCAAGTGCAGGGAGCCCAGTGTCAGGTCTGTCCCTCTCCCTCTGTGTCCCTCATGTGCTGATGTCCCTCATGCCTCTGCAGCTTCCATAAGAGGTCCCTAAGCCAGAGAAAGGCCATGGTTTTTCTATTTATACATATAAATATAACTTGCATATAACTTGCATTTTCTTTGCTCTTAAACTGGTATAACCTCTAACTGATGTCTGGAACCCTGGGCCTCTCCCTGCTACCTAGGAATGACACACCAGGTGTAATCTTTAAATTTTGACTTTGCCATTGTCTTATGTGTTTGGGATAGAGAGACTTGAGGGATCTGCTAATTCTACTGCAGAGAGACTGTGGATCACTAAACCATTTCATTTAAGTGCAGAGGCTTTGTTTTTTTGCACTTCTATGAAGCCTTGAAATCTGAGATAATACAAAATTTCAATAAAGAAGGCTATTATCACAGAAATGACTGAGTGTGTGGACATATGCACAGAGTGAGAGAGCATTTCAGGTGATTTTAAGATCATTTGTGCATTGTGAAAGAAAAATGTGTGTATGTGTACCTGTGCATCTGTGTATCTATTTATCCATCCAGAACTCAGATTGTACATTTAGGAACAGAAGCCAGCTGTTAAAGCTGTCACCCAGCTGTGTATCTGCCCTCTCCTGGGGTGTCCATTCAGCCCATTCACTGTCCTTAGGCTGCATGGGGCAGGCATAGTCAGCGATCAGAGAACTCAGCTGAAGCATGGAAGACGCTTTTTCCCATTTGAGTTCCCCACACCATATGGCAGCCAAATTTAATTTTCAAATATGCTTTTTTCCCCCCAATGAAAATGCCACTTCCAGAATTTCATGTTCAGCCATCTTGTTCAACCGTAATGCCTCTTCCTCCTAGGGATCAGTCCAAAGAATTTCCATTACATGGCTGAATACTTAAATGTTAGGGATTTCTATGCAAAATCTACACATTAAATTTGAGTCTCCAGTCTTGCATGGATGGAATCCTTTTTCTTTTCTGTAAAAACAGCTGTCTGAGACTTATCAGAGTTGCACTAGTGTGGATCAAGCTTCAGTGTTCAGGCCTTTAACACTTTTTAGTGAAATGTTAACACTTGAGTTACAAAGCATTTCTGATATGATATGAAAATGAAACCATGCTGAAAATTCTTGAAGTGCTCATAGAGGGAGTTATTTTATAATCTGCAATTATTCTCAATACTGGTGTTTGTGGAGAGAGTAAAAGTGGAAAACTTTAATGGGTAGATCCTCCCGTCATAACTTCACATTGATACTCAAATATCAGTCCTTGAAGAACTTACTCTTTTTTCTGCTGTAAATAAATATTTTGTTTAGTTAACCTGCTGGAGGATTTAAAAGGGAATCAACATGTTCTGTAGACTCAAAGAGTGAGGACTGTTTATTTGTGCATTCTGGCTGCCTGCGTATTACAGGCCAAAAAATATTCCTGTCACATCTGCACTGAGCCCAATTCCTTCCATGTTTGATTAAAGTGTTACCTGTAAATGTATACTTGTAAGCACAATTTCTTTCTACTGATGTTGATTTTGAAAAACTGTTATTCTGAGCTCAAAATGAATAAAGTGTCATTTCCTATGGCACTGGATTCTCTGGTTTTCTAACAAGGCACAAGCTTCAGTTGGAGCTTTTCCAGTGTCTGGGAAGTTCCTGACGGCTCAATACTAGTGGATTCTCTGAAGCCTAATAGGTTATGTTCATATTAAAACCTTTAATTTATTGGGACCACTGTTTACACCATTCTGTACACCCATCCAATGATTTTCCTGCATTGTGTTAAGAACTTAATTGTTTCTGAGGTGTCTGCTTTAATCAGATACGGTTGGAATTGGTGATTGTGTCCAAAAAAATATTGAAGGGGTGATATGCATGGGACCACTCATGCAGACAAAGCTTGACTGCATAAGATTTTTTTTCCCTAGGAAATCTGGCACAAATGCTGTTAGACGTAACTTAACTCCTGTGGCGTTTTCGTATTCTATTCTTACTATGCGTTAGAGAAGGAGAGATAAGAAAGTTTCGTTAGTGCAAAACACCATTCCCAGAGGATATTAGCAATGACCAGTGGAGAAATTTCTTTCTGACATTCTGCCTGTTTCTGGGGTTGTATTGCATCATGGTGGGTCTTTGATAAATGTCTTTGAAATATGCTGCCCTGACAGACTGGAAATGAGAGTCAGTAAATAGTTTAATTTTTTTGTCATATTTTCAAATTACTTCTTCATGTCAACAGCCAATAGGCAGCATGGAAGCGAAACGTTGAGACTCTGTTTGCCTTCACTTCTGTTTGTATTTGCTATATCTGAAGATGCTCCTAGATTTTGTTACAAAAATAATTTTCGTTTAGAAATTTGGACCTCCTCTGATGTAAGCCCCAAACATTTCCATTTCTAAGTGCAAGAAGTTGATCCCTATGTAATTACGAAGTGATGCCAGGTTCTAACCACACTACCTTACCTACCCTAGTCCTTTGGAAATGTTTTACTTGCAACAACTTTATATACCAAACATGTTTGTTTAATGAAAATGTTGTTATGATAACTATAAACAACATATTTTTTATATGACTAATGTTTTCATGAAGTTGGTTTCATTTTCACAGGTCACTGCTTCCTTTTCCAGCCTCACAAACAGTTTTCTCAATCGTTTTGGGCACTGAGTTGGTGCCTCAGCACTTGGATCTGTGTCATATGATTTGATCTTCTTTTCAGTGTTCTCCTATTTGTCCCTGTTCATGTGCTGTTTTTCTGACACTTTTTTCTCTTCGTGTGTCATTTTATGACAGTGTTTCTCCATGATGTGCTTGTTAAAAGAGGGGAGATATCTGGAAAAAAATTAGACTTTGTGTGAAAAAAAAAATAGAAGCAACTGACCAATAAGCTACCTAGAAAGTAAGTAGTTTTTCTAATTTCTTATGTGTGTGCATGTTGCTATCTTACAATCTACATTCATGACTTTATCTACAACATAAGGCATATTTTTAAAATGAGCTTAAACACTCTATCAAATTGTAATTATTAATGAATAGTCTCTCTTTATTGCTAATGATATGCATCACACTAACAGAGTTTGATATACTGGTTATACAAATGAAGTTCATCTGAGGTAACAGAGTTTATTCCTTTCTCAGGCATCCAGCCTGGATCTCAGCTGCAAAGTAAGTACCTCTCCACATCTCATTACCAAAATAGCAACCTTCTTAATCCTTTGCTGTGAAGAACAAAGGTTCGATTCAGTCTCTGGAGCAGAAATAGGATCTTATTAATGCACTGGCAACTACAGTGTTGTTATTTTTGTTAGAAAAGAGAGAAACAGGAATTTGCTGATATATGTTAGATTAAGGGCTGTTATTGTTTTGAGATTAATTGGATTGTTAGTTGGACCTTTCCAATGTCAGTTGAAAATCTACAAAATATCTTGTAATTTAATATTCTGGATGAGATCAGGAGCTGCTTCCTGGAAATTCACTTCTATTCTTTGTATTTGTTCTGAAAGAATCACTGAGGCTATCAGCTGAATGGTGTGTTGTTTACTGTGCAGGGAAAAATGTTCTTGTGTGGGTCTTGCCTGCAGTGCTGCCCTTCCTGGACTTGCAATCCACTGGATTAAAGCTGAGACCCAAGACACCAGCGAGGTACCTCATGCTCAGCCTTTGGGGAGGTCTGTGCATTGGCCGAGTGTTGAGGCTTGAACATGATACAAATGATGTATGCATTCACATTTTGAAGTGCTAGAGCTCCTGTGATGTTTTATGGAGTCCTTTCTTTCAAAAGATTTGCTGTCATGTAGTGTTGGGCTGCAGCGGGCTGTAGAATTTGGGATCCCTGTGGAGTAGACTCTGCCTCTGGCAGCTTGTCAGGATAAAAATTGAAATTAGGGTTGCAGAGAAAAGCCAGAGAAATTCTGCTTGGTGAATTAAATGTTACTGAACTTGAGGACCTGGAAAAGGGTTAGTGATGGATCTGGGTGAACTCCCAAATTGGTATGAATGACTGGCATTGAAGGTATTGCTTAGAGCAAAAATAAATGCAGTGTAACTGATCCGTTGAGACCAGTAAACAGTTTCTGGAAATGACTGGTGCGTGATAATTCCTAGCGATAGGCAAATGGCATACTCCAAATTACGTGTGGTCCATTGTGTAATTCTGTGTGGGTGTGGACCTTTGCAGGTTATTGGCCTATGCCACCTGGCACAAAATGTGTTTTGTTAAGTCTTAGCATGTAGAGCTTTGGGTGTTTATCTTCATGTGTATGTGAAAGGTTCAGGGTTAAGTGAGGGAGAACTAACCAGAAACTGACATCAGCAGAAGTATTCTGGATAACTGTTCCCAGGCCTGAGAAATGAAGACCAGTAAGAGGGCATTTGCAGTGAACCTCAATTCTCTGCTTCTATTCCTCATGGTTAGGACAAGCCCTGTATTTGGCCTCCAGGAGATATGACAAAGATATGTCTATTGATGGAGTATGTAGTCTGAGACTTGTGGCTTGAGTGTGTGAACTTTTATTTGTGAATTGGGAGAGATTTCTGGGCATAGTCTAAGGCAATTATGTAGTATTAATTGCTAATTTATCCTGATTTTCTGTGTCCCCAGAAGGCTTTAAGTATTGAGTTTTGATAGAACAGGAATGTTTGAAGTACCAGTAGGATATTTGGGCCCAAGTCTGTTCTCTGTTATACCACTGCAAAGCTGGGATACTTGTATTGACTTCTGAGTGGCAGAGCAAAGCAGGACTAGACCTGAGAAACGAAGCTGTGAGTTGCCTGTGTGTGCCTTGGGCAGTGAAACAGCTGACTGAAGAAACAGCTCATGTACTGATTGTGTTTCCCCCTGATGATTTCCAGCTGTCCTCTTATCCTTGGCATGCAAAATGACATTAATTAGTTTCAGCTTATGAAAATAAGTGAGAGGCAGAATTTGCTACGCACCTTATAGTGCTGCACATAGAGAATGGGCTGCACACACAACAAACCCTGATCACAAATGCTAAGTGACATTGATGTTATTAAGTCACGGGCTGAGTAAAAAGAAAGTTCCTTTGTTAAAGTAGCCATAGGCTAGATGGTTTCTCAACCTGTGCAATACAAGAAGACGTGCTTACATGCAGGGGATCGGTGTGTATTGCACCTGGACCATGCATCAGAGTGTCACAGACATCATGCTTTCATTTCCATGGGTATTTTAGCATCGACTGAGGCTAGAGAAAGGAAAGAGCTAAATAGGACAGTAAAAGAAGAAGGCAGGATTGCTTTTTTCTCCAACCCTTAAACACATATTTGTAGTATATTAACAATTTGGGGTGTTTTGTCTTTATATTTCTTGCACATGTTCTGATTGGGGTTCCTAGATGGCTTCATCAGAGAATGTGAAGAATTTGTAGGTATAAAATATATTCAGAGTTTGCACACCTTAATTTTCTAACTTGTTAGTTTATTGTCACAATGTGAGACTGAATAAGTGATATTTTCATGCTGCTGCAGTAAGATCTGCCCCTACCTTGCTCCCTAGGCTGAAAGGAAAAGATTAGCAGAAACTGACTGAAATCAAGAGATGCAGGAGAAAATGCATTAAGCAAAGCATGAAAATCTCAGTCTTAACAGTATTGCTAGTCCTGAAGGCTAGAAAGATTTTGCTGAATTGGATGCAATGCTACAGGCCTGTTTAAAGGAAATTGGAAATTACAAACTCAAATTTAAGTGAATACTAGGGACTTAGCAAACAAGGTTATGCAAAAGTTGGAATATGTATGGATACTGCAGTCATGATGGAAGAATTTCTGCGAAAAGAAAAAGAAGGTGTTGACAGGTTGGTGTTGCCCAACTAAAAGTGTTGTATAAGCCTGGAGAAATTATCCGTATGATTTAAAAATATAAATAATAAATGAGCTACAGTTACTTGTGTGGACAATAATGAGTTTGGACAAATATACTATTAGAAAAACAATGTCTGAATACTAAGGTTACTTGGGAAATGAATCATATTCAGGTCAGCAAGCCACAAAATTAGATGAATTCTCGTTGAAATGTTAAATAGGTTTTTTAGTTTAGGTCATAGAATTCAACTGTGATGAAGTTCTGTTATGATGGTGGAGGAGAAAACTGAGAAGAAAACAGAAAACATGTTTGGAAGGATAGGGAGATGTGGCTTGTATGAATTTTCTGTCTTACTTTTAACTCCTGATGCTATCTGATATCAGAAGTGTTGCAGATCTTCAAGCAGGTAGTTTCCTCTTAATTTAGTGTATTAACCTAGTGCGTAGAGACGGCAGACAAATTTACTGTTATGTGTTTTCCTATAAAAATGGTCAGTGAAAAGTAGCCTGAGATCTAGAAAGGTAACAGACATGGCAGAGCTGCACAGCAGGCTGGGGCTGTAGGTGAAAGTGGACAAAATTCAGAAGCAAACCAGTTTTTATTTCTCATTTATGCATTTTACTGTAGAAAGATAAAGCAATAGGATTTGTGTGCATTGTAGAAAGTTTAATTCTATCAAGGCATCTGATGTTTACCTCGTTTCTAAGATGGGTGCTACTGTAGGAGATCTCATGTGTTACCTAATTACTGTGATCTTAACCAGAGGGTTTTCAGACTGCAATGCTGAATTTAAATATGTCTATCTCATCCATTCAGTAATACTTTGTGAGGTGCTGGTATTCCCTAGGGACCTGTCACCCTACAGAATAGGGAAAATTAAATTAATGGAAGGAGTTTGGCAGAGCACATATTGATTTTATATTTTCTTGAGGAGGCAAATCCTGAAGGAACACATGCCTCTGAGCAGGAGAGCTCTCTGTCTTCTTAGTGGAGCAGGACTTACTGTAAAGTTGGGAGAGTGTCAACCAGGAAGAGTTTTGATACACAAAGTAAGGAATAGTCATATCAATCCAGAAAGCAAAGGAAACTACCATGCTCTGGCAGGCTTCCCAAACTAGTGAGCAAAGCCAGACTTTACTGAACTGTGAGAATATTGCACAACATTCATGCTGCATTTCTGCTCCTGACTGCTTGAGTCACTGAAGGTATGTCTACTCAGGGTTTGGCAGGCAGATATGAACTCACTTTGTGCATGCTCCAAGCTGGCTGGAGGAAAGCTGCTTGGGACTGGGAAGCTGTGTAGCCATCATTAGTATGTGGCTGCGCCTGAGCTAAGGAGTTCTGCTGGGAAGCAGGGTATGTTAGCTTGGGGTCAGCACTGGAGGGTTGCAGTCACAAGACTTTAGGATCAGAGGTAGTTTTTATCTGGGCATCTTGGAGCACTTGCAGGTGGAGTTGCATCTGTTTGCAAATCTGCCATGGGGTTGCATCTTGAATATGTTGGAAGGGTGGTTAGCTAGACATGTGATCTGGAAAAATGGTGCCCTAAAGGCAGCACATTCTTTTTAAAGAAATCTTGAGTAAAAATCCAGTGCCAATTTCCAGCTTTAGCAATCTGCTTTCAGATTCTTTCTGTCAGGTCTGAGGATTGATGTATGCAAGTGTTAGAGGGAAATACTTAAAACTGTATATTTGAATGTAAACCCAACCGGTCCATGGAAAGGACTTGTGCAAAAATGAGCACCTTGCAGTAATAGCTGCCTGAATTAAATGTCCCTCCCTATACTGTCCATTACACAAAACACTTGCTCCCTTGTTTACAATGAAAGGAAAGTGCTAATGACAGCTTAATGACAGATGTTCCAGACTCCTGAGTCACTTAGGTACTTTTGAAGATGGTGTTCTTCAAATTACTCTCTGTAATTTATTTCCATGCCTCTGATTTTCAGAAAAAAGCCCTTGTTCCTAAATAAAATTCATGGGTGTTTAAAAATTATTTTGTCCTTAGCCTCAGGAGTCCATTAGTTGCTATGTTCTGGAAGCAAATGAAAACAATGTATTCTGTAGGACATAAAACTATTCCTAACTGTGGCGGTGGATCACTGCAATCATTAGATTAATAGCAACTATTATCATCCAGGATGCTCATCTGGTTTTACTGAGCTTTGTTAACGAAATGGAAATGTATGATTAAAGTCATCCTGTCTGTCCCTCTAAAGCTGTGCCTGTGAATGAGTCACTGTTTTACAAATGGGTGTTGCCAGACACTGATATTGAATACGGCTCCAGCCGTCAGAGCTCTGGGTCCAGAACTGCATTCTTGGAGTCCAGACTGGAACACTGAAATTCCCATTGAAATCTGTGGGAATTCTGCATGGCCAAAACCCAGCTACCTTTATGGCTGGCTGAGGCAGCTTAGAGAGAGCTGTAGCTCTGTGCACATGGTAGTTTGGGGACTCAATATGAATTTCATGCATCTCTTGACTTACTCACTTGAAACCCAAGATGGAATTGAGGATACCACATTCCACTTAGGCTTTGTTTGCTTGAGGTCAGCTGAGTGCCCACTGCTGCCTCTGGACATGACACCTTCTGCCCCGCTGGCAGAGCTGCAGCTGTGGTTTCTGTGCTCCCTGGGCACAAGAAGTATTTGCACAGAGCAAACCCCAGTGTGTCGGTCGGCTGGCCTGCCCTGCCTGCTGCCCTGCCCTGTGCTGGCTGGCTGCACCAAGGGTGGAATATGCTTCACAAATGTAGAGCTGTTTGCACGTCCCGAAAGTAAACAGCTCCCAAAGATCTTCTTGTGGAGTTGCTCACAGTAAGCTGTGTCTTATGGGCAAGGTTGACCCAATAGTTAATTTAGATTGTTTGCCTCCCATATGAGACAGGGATTGAATAGTCCTGGCTTTGGGGAATCTCACATCTGGATTCAAACTCTTTATGGCTACTGTCCCCTAATCTGTGCCATGGGCTGTTCCCAAGTCTGAGCTCTGTACTTTTCCAAGCTTTGTGTTTCATATCGTCCCCTCGGGGTCATTTGTAAAAGTGGGAGGGCCAGACTGGTAGTGGCAAGAAAGAGAAGTATCATCACTGACGTCAATGCAGCTCTTCCACTTTAGCAAGGGATCAGGCCTATCTACCAGTGTCACGGTCTGCTGGGGAGGAGGGGAGGCAGCCTCAGAAGTGTTGGGTTTGCAATTCGCCAAGTGACAGAGAATCTGAGTGCGGTAGCCAGGCATGTTACAAAACACACTGTTGGAGAGACAGCTCTCTGTGGAGGCTTCAGTCTTGATTTACTTACTCCTGGTCATTGTCCTGATATTCCATGGCTTTCAGACAATTTAAAAAAACCTTAATATATGGACTTCTGTGAGGGTAATTGGCTGAGACCCCTTGTGGGATTTCTGGGTGGTTTCATGTGGTTTAGGAGGCCAGTTGTGGGCATAGCTGCTTTTGTGCAGCTGGGTAAGGCTGTAGTGGAAAATCCAAGGCTGGTTGCTCTGTGTTAGCAAATGTATGACTACACATATGTTTAAAGTAATTTAAAGCTTCCAAAACTTTTACAAATCTTCAGATATTTCAAATAATTTTGAAAATGTGAATCTATGGGAATAATCCTGAATTGAAAGGAAGGTAGCCTGAAAAATCTCAGTAAAGCAGAAAAGAGCCAGGGGTTTCTCAGGTGCAAAGGGGAGTAGAGGAGGGGGAAAAGGCCACACAGCCTTTCAGAGATCCACTAGTACTGTTCCCAGAACTCTGCCTGTTTTGTGCATTTCTTCTTCTGTGCTTTTGTTCATCTGAGCAGTCTCTCCAGAAATCAGCAATTGGAAACACATAACAAGTAATTCTCTTTGCCAGGTAAATGGGAACAATAGTTGAGTGGGAAAGAATGAATCACTGCCATTAACAAGAAAACTAGGGTTGCTCTCATCATCAACACAATGCAGTGTCTATTCTCAAATGTCAGGGCTAATAACTCACCATTTACAAATTAGACTTAACCCCCTCCCACACAAACCCACATAGCCCTTGCTAGCCTTCAAGCTTAGGTTGTAGCTGCCTTTCTCTGAGGGCTACCAATAAAACCTTCAAAATACATATCCTCCAGACAGTCTGGCTTCTTTCAAGATCAAATACTCCTCCCCTTTTCCCTTTGGATTTTGTTTTAATTACAGCTACATCACTGAAAAATGTGGAAAGCCCATCTAAGGCCCTAATTATCCTTAATGTAAGAGGACCATTATTGTCTACAGATGAAGTGAATAATACAACTGGTAAGAAAGATTCCAAAGTTTTGATTACCTTAATAAATTCCTGAAAGTGAAAGATCTCACAGATCTTTATCCAATGCAACCACAAATTATTAATGCAGGTGGGAGTATCAAAAGCTAGTGTGTTTCAGCTGGCATCTTACAACATCTGTTGAGATGGTGTTTTTCATCCAGTGTACTGATGAATTATAACTATAGCCGCCCAGAAAAGGTGTAACAAGGATGCCAGTTTCCTAGATAATCATCATGTAGGTGTAGAACATGAGATGCTGCTAATTTCAGATACTCATCAGGATATCAACAACCTCCATACTTTGAAAGTAATGGGCTTGTTTGAATTCCTGGTCCTGAAATACAGAAGACGTTCAGGATATGTTTTTCATTTGGGATGGCTTTTAAAGTGAAGTTAAAACAGGTAACTGGAAAAAAGGACACAGCAACAAAATTGGGACTTATTAGTAGAGTCCATTTAGCACATTCTGATTGCCCAGTCCAACACCAGCAGTTTCTTATTAAGGAATAAATCATCCTTTCTTTCTTTGCAGATTGAGAATTCTTCAAAGTGATTTACATGCAGTTCTTAGCACAGCTGTTTGCTGGGGGTGTGTGCTCTGTGTGGGGGATCTATCAGCAGCCTGGCTACCTCTGTGTGATCTTGGGTAAGGCCTGGATAAAAATCAAAGGCCAGATTGTTCTGTTTTTCCAAATGTGTTGCCTGGGGCCTTCTAATTAATAGAATGTCTAGGAATGTCATACATCTATTGAAAAAAAAGCGTCACTTGAAAATTGCTATTGTTTTAATTGAATGTTGTCATTTTCACATAGTGACCAATATCTCAGCCTACCAGCCTTCTTGAAAGAGCAAACTAGAACATGGGAAAACAGGACACTCATAGGGAAATGCTGTCTGTTTTTAAGTTATTTTTTAACGTAGGTCTCACAGAGCCATAAATGCTCCCACATGTTGACTGGGGGCCTTATCCTGAAATCCAAACTCCTGTTTCATTCTTATGAATTATTCCAACATAAGCCAGTGCTGGAGGCTGACTGTAAACAGGGGTTACAGAACTGAGCTGGTTTTGACCTAGCAATGGAGCAAAACCCTGAAAACATTTGCCGGAGATACGGCACTTTGTGTCGTGGACAGGCCAGCCGAAACTCTGAGGTTGTGCATGGCAGAAGGCATGCAGGGATGTCTACCAGTAAGTGCTTGCAGGATTGGGTGGTAGGTGGTCCTAATTTATTTGCTGTTTTAACAGAAATCTGGGACTTGTTATGGAGTGAGTTAGTTCCTCTGGGAAAGGTGGGTGTAACTTGTCAGGACATGAAGGATAACTAACCTCAGACATTGGGGAAATTGTGTGTGTGTGTGTGCGTGTGTGCGTTTGATGCATATGATTTTGTTATGTAAAATAGAGAGGCTCACCCCCTGCTCTGCCTGTGGGTTTCTGCACAGTTCTTTTGAAGGAGAAGGATAGCTCATATGATGAGGTGAGAAAGAAGATGAATGGAAATAGAAACCAGGAGGAATCACTTCTTCAGCTGAATAGTTATAAGTGCTTCTAGAATTCAAAAATTTTTTGTCCTGTGTCACTGGGCATGTAGGGGAAAAAATAGAACATTATCTAAAGCGTACATCTTGATTTTTACAGATTTATTTGGCCACAATTTATTTGTACATGATGAGAGACATTTTGCATGGTATCTGACTGTAAGCATTCCTCAAATGCATCCCATGTTGTCAAAAGAAGCTAAAATCCTTCTTCTTCTCTGTGTAACTCTTGGATTGGAAGCTGGTTTTCATTTGATTTGTTTCTATCTGTGCATTAGAGCAAAGGTGTGTGCTTTGGACCATGAGTATAATTTTGAAGGTTTCTCGTGTTGAAAACTCCCTCAGTTGGCAAATAGATCATTCAGTGCTATATTTTCTGGGAACCCAGCAAAGATGATGGCATTTTGGAGGTGGAAAGAAGCAATGGGGAATGAGGGGGAGTATCTTTTTATCTGTCAAATACAGTTGTGGTATCTCTGCAACACTGTGCTTTAAGTGCAGTGTGCTGGTCTTGGCTTTTATGAGAGCTCTGGAAGAGTTTTGTGCACTGCACAGTCTGATTGACAAAGAGGTTTTCTGTCCTTGCATGACCTTCTTTTAATTTAAAAAAAAATTCAATAAAAGTTCAGCCACACAGCAAGGGATGAATTTAAAGACTGCACACCATGTGACAGTGGTAAAACTTTCATAATAGCCGTCATATTTGTTGGTTTAAAAATCAACTTCATTGTCATAGTTAATAGTTTGCAGCTGCTGTAGAACAGAGGCAAATTGCTATGTATGTGTCAGCCTTAAATGCGAGTAAGATCCACTGACTAGGACGACTGGATTAGTTTTTCCTATCTATTGGTAGTATTGCTGATCATCATCTCTACGTGATGAGAGGATTTCATTGCCACATTTCAGCACTGCTGAGCTGATTATGTGATCTTGCAAGTAAAATAAACTTGTTTTCAGTGTCCTGCCAAAATATATTCCACAGCATCGCATTAAAAAGGCTTCCAGGGTCATGCATAAGTAGGTGCAACCCCCTGCAAGTCTGTGGGATAGAATAAGCATTGATTTAACTAATGAAGGTAAGTTACATGAAAAGTGTTAAAGAATCATAATTTTGCACCTAATGTGAAGCTCAGTAATGAAAGCCTTTTTGGAAGATCACAAGGTAAGTTCTCTGCCAACTTATATGAGATTAGTTATAATTTGCACCAGGTTCGTATCAGATGGGAATGGGAAGCAGATGAAACAACTCCATCTCCATCATGCTGGTGATGTGCAGAAGGTGTGTGAAGTCAAAACAGTCCAGTGGTCAAAGTGTAGCAAGCAGGCTGGCAAAGCAGAGGAGTATGTGGAGTGTCTGTTGGTTATCCTGGACTGAAGACTATCCAAGAAAGCCTCCCTAAGGCATCGGGAGTTGTGGCAACCATAGGCAATTTCGTCTAAAGGGATGTGTTGTGCATTTAGGCTGAGCAAATGTAGTGTTATTTAGATTTAGGGATATCCTTCTTTGCTTCTCCTTCTCCCTACCCTATCTGCTGTTAAAGTGAACTGGATTGAAACTGTGGACCTAAAGCTGCAGAATGATGTGTTAGGGGTATCCCTTTTAAGTGACCTCACCAGGACTGTGGTTGTTTAAAGCAGAGCATGCCTCAGTGTTTTAGGCACTTGTCTCTGTGTGGAGAAGTCATAGAGTTCAGTAAGAGCAGGTCAGGCTGCCTAGGATGCTGTGTTCTCATGGCTGAGGGTCAGCTTTTCCTTCAAGAAAGTAAACAGTAGAGGAGCAAGAAAGGTTTAATGACTGCGCTTACAAGAAGACAGTACTTTTAATGCTGAAGTCAAAGACTCAGAGCCTAAATGGTGGGAAAATTTCCCCAGGGAAGAGGCAGCCCACACAGTCCTGCACTGGATTAGTGTTAGTGCTACTTCACTTATTTGGTTGAAATTTCTCATGTGTTTCCTGGGCCAGAACCTGACCCTCAGGTCTCATTTACAGTTCAGAGAATTTCAGTTTGGCATTTCTGTGAGCATTGTGTAATTGCAATAATTTCAACTCTTGTTATTCCTTCAAACTTGGATAATTTGTCAATGTGCTAGTTTATTTTATTCACATAGAGACGGTCACTAGCACTGAAGTCTAAAGTAAATACATGGGATATCTAGTTAATCTGTGTTTTTTTCTCCCCTGGCCTTCTGTCTTCCTTGGTTTGTGGAGGTTGCTTTGTTTTACAAACAAATGGAAGTGTATACAAGTTGGGTGGAACCTCTAAAGCACCCTGTTCAGTGTGTGAGGGCTCTAGAAAAGTGGCTCTGGAGTCTAGAAATGTCACACAATAGGTACCTCCCCCCATTTCTGAAGTATATTTCCCATCCTCTTCATGGAGTTTCCTAGCCCTGAGGAGTGAGGGACATCTGGGCTGAGCCCTGGTTATTTGTCAGCCAATTCACAATTAGACCAAATGTCTTTCCATAGCAAGAGTAAAGAGGGAAGGGAGATCATAGAATCATAGAATGGCTCAGGGCCCCATCCGGCATGGCATTGAACACTTGTGGGGCATCCACAACTTCTCTGGGAAACCTGTTCTGTGTCTCACTATCCTCAGAGTAAAGAACTTTTTTCTAACATCTAACCTAAATCTCTCCTCTTTTTAACTAAACCCCTTGTTCCCCTTTGTCCTATCACTGTCTTCCCATTTAAAATGTCATTCTCCCTCTTATTTTATAAACTCCCTTTAAGTACTGGAAGACTGCAATGAGGTCTTCCCAGAGCCTTCCCTTCTTCAGGTTGAGCAACCCAACTCTCTCAGCCTTTCTTCACAGGAGAGGAGCTCCAGCCCTCTGATCATTTTTGTGGCCCTCCTCTGGACTTGCTGCAACAGATCCATGTCTTTCTTGTGTTTTTGACCAATAGTTCTCTCTCTCCAACATCCCTGAGTGTTTCCTGAAGATTGTGGACAACCAGCCATGTTTTTCCTTGATGGTAGTCATTCTTTTATGAATGATACTTCTTCATTTAGGCCTACAAGGGCAGTTGGCCACTGTGATTAGAGAAAGAGGGTGGACTTTATCTATTTAAATGTAAAGGCATCTGAAATGCAAACATCTGCTGTTATGGTAGTCCTTGAGCATCCTGTTATGATCTGTGGATATGAAGCCAATGTAGTCAAGGGGCTGTAGGTACTGGCTCTACTTATCCAAGAGCAGATGTGTCAAATGGCAAATGAGCTCTGTCCATAACAGTGTCTGTATCTCTTAACTAGAGGGGGACTGAGGCAAGAAGAACATCCCCAGATTTTTTGTCTTCTGCTTACAGTGGTGGAACAGTTTGTAGAGATGGTGGTCTGTATTTTATCTTCCCTCTCATGTTGCCTTCTTCCTCTCCTCTAAACATTGACAGAACTTTTCAGGGTAGGCATGAAGTTTGCTGAATATAAATTTTGATTTTTGTCATTATAGTTTTGCCTGGAACAACACAAAATCTACAGAAATTTTGGATCTGCAGGAGAAAACCAGAATGTTTCCACCATCAAAGGTCTCTTGGAGTTGAAAGAAGGCTGGAACAGTCCTGGTTTTCAGACTTTCTTTTCTTAAGGTATTTTTCCTTCTACCTGATTTCCAAAGAGGAGTCTGATTTTCATTTTACATTGTCCCACCCCTGTGGCGTTTTTGACATTGGCCAGAAATGAGAAGCCTTGAGTTGGAAAGGTGTCATCAAAACAATGACTAGATATACTTGGAAGAAACGTTTATTATTTGGCTTGCTGCCACTGAGAGCTGCTAATTACCAAGCAATTATGACCAGACATAATTTTTCACTGTCTAAAGCTGCCTCTTGGGTTTAATATCTGTCAGAAAACAAAAAGCAGACAATTTTTGAGGAGTCCAGAAAAGGCCAAGAGACGTATAAGTATTTCCTCAGGGCATCCTTTGCTACCTTGGACTTCAAGGCCAGGAGTTTGGCTAATCACTGCCTCCTTAGAAAGCATTCTTGGCTCCAGTATCCTGATCCATCTTTTCTCTCCTGGCTTTTCAAATAATCAAATTATAAAAGTAGTTAGGGAAGTACATTTTGCATCTGTAACTTCTATGATCTTTGGATGCTTTAGGAGTCAAAACTCCACATGAATTTGCCACAGCTGAGGGCTGTGTGTTTGACTCAGAAATCCTTTTGCACACAAATTAGAGGGCAACCAGTGCAAAACAATGTGGTTATAATGCATTAGCTAAGCAGGAAGCATGGAGATCTGTCTCTGCTGTGTCAGGAAACAATTTGTCTGTGGAAATGGCATGGCACAGTGCTTGGGAAGACAATGCTGTGAGCAATGTTCAGTAGGCTGGCGGCTCAAGAAGGTCCTACAGGGGCACTGTCAGTGCATCAATGGGCCTGATTTATCACTGTATTATATTAATCCTACTCCAGGGTCACTCCATTCAAGTCAGTGAATTTATCACAGGGTAAAGCTGGGGAAAAATAGTGCCTCATCCCTCTTGCTTTCTGCATGAATTGCTTCCACAGAGCCATATTGATACTTTCAGTTCTGTCCTCTTCATGCCCAGCTGTGACAAGGTGGGAGCTGGAAGCTTCTCATTGCTTGGAGGAGTTGGGATGTATTCCTGGTCCTGGCAGAAATTTCTGAACCCCAGATTTGCCAACTAATCCTTAAAAATGGTTTCTGGTGAAGACAGACACATGAATCTTACAGTGTGGTTCTTGAGAAAGCACTTTGAAAATGGGATTTACTGTTGGGGTGGAACACCAGAGGCTGTCACACCACTAAGCTGAGAATAAACAGAGAAGAAAGTCTACATGAGAATGCTGTGAATGTGGGTATAAATGAGGGCGGGAGTAAACTCTTGCATCCAAACAGAGTTTGGCATTTGCCTGTAACATGCAGGTGCTTTGCCAGCATGAAGAACAGAATTGGGAAGTGAAAATCTACATCTCCATGTTTGTCTTTCAGCAGGCTTCCAAGCATACGCATTTCGTTCAAAATCACTACCAAGCTGTTTATGATACATCTGTGCCAACTGCAATGTTTTATGTGGCCATTGAAGCCAAATCATTGTGACCTGATGTGACTCAGTTTTCTAAAAGGGTGCATCTTGAGAATTCTCATTTTCTTCAGTTCAAAGTGAAACACTAGGAAAAGTGTTGGAATGGATCTGAAAACAGTGCAGCATTCTTATGCAGAGGCAAGAGTGCCATTCAGGCAAATACCAGAAGAAAATCTGTCTTGGGTGTGTTTTTCAAAATGAGTCTGAAATGTTCGTTGGAAAAGTGTCAGGAATATGAGACTTAAATGAACTTATTTACATGCTCTGTTTTTGCCTATATCTGTGGTATTGGGAAGTGCAATAATAAATTCTAAGTGCTCAGTTCCTGAAATTTTAGTTCACTTTTTTTTTTCACTGCATGGAATTTTATTTAAGAGTGTATGTGACATCTGTTCTTTTTTCCTCTGGTTTTATTTTTTTCCCGCCGTGTTTCTCTTTGTCCTTCTCCATATTTCTCTGAATATAAGTTTTATACCTCTGTGTGAATTTTAAACCTGTTAGGGATATGGGGAAAAATTAAGTGAAAAATTTTCTCTTTTCTTGGTCAAATATGCTACTGCTTCTCTTGGATTATAGAAAAGTTCTTATTTATATATTCAGCTGCTTCGATATGTTTTCATGCATAGATCATAGTTTATTATGCATTTTATTCTTGTTTCCTCAAATGCTACTGAACAAATCAACAGTAAAATTTTCCAAAGTTCTTCAAATTGAGGTCAGATGCTTTCAGGCTCATAAATCCTCTTGGTCAGTGTAAGATATTTTGGTGCTTGAAATTTGTCACCATCTTTCTCTTCAGTAGCACTGCCTGGTTTTAGCTTCATCTGAGATTGAACTGAACAGTTCAGCATTGTCAGTATTTATAATCAACAGCTGGATTTATGTGTAATAACTCCAGTGATGCTGGGTTGTTTTGTTTTTCAGAGGTTCTCACTACAATTGACCACAACAGACACAGATGAAAATGGCTGGGTTTTTTTCCCCATACAAGCCATGAAAGTAATTTAATTTTTTTTTTTTTTTTAAATATAGTAGATGATGAGTGACTTCCTTCTGGTGAAATAAGAATCAGTATCATAATTGATGAAATAAGGAGGAGGAGATTACCCCAAATGACCTTTGTGTCTGAATCTTTATTTGAAAGGGAAAAGACTTTTTTGAATGTACTTCCAGATAGTATCTACATTTCTTAGAAACTTGCAGGGCTTTTTGCGGGAAACCCCCAAACTATTTCCGTGTGGCTTTGGCCAAAATTATTTGGTTTTCTCTTACCAAATTTCAAAAAGGTTGAATAGTTGGCTTTTCTGAAGGAAAGACAATACTTTCCATATAGAAAAGTCCCCGTTTTTTTTTTTAGCATTGCTTTTTTTTCTCTTTCCACATTTCTGACAAACAGAAGAGTACAAAAATACCTGGAAGTACTGTTCTTGTGTAATGAAATTTCAAGGTGAAGATAAGATTTACAGTCTCCAAGTTTTTGCCTGCTGCAGCACCAGTCAGTGCCAATACATCAGGCTCACAATTTGATATAAATACAAACACAGATTTGTGTTTCTTCCACTGCAACATTGCGATTACCATTATGGCTAATTGCCATTGACACCAGTCAGTGAGGAAAAGAGGCTGCAGTTCCCTAAACCGTACTATTACTTAAAGGGATTAGCTTTTCCTACCCCTCTGCTGTAATTGCTGGAGTGTTCATGTTAGTGCAAAAGGTGTCAGGTGAGGAAACTTTGCCAAATGAAATCTAATAATGAGAAAAAAAGGAAGGTTAATGTGGACAGGAGGGAGTGGCATAAATTACGCGTGTAATTTGGTTGAAGTCTGAATTGATATTTCTTTGAAATTGCAATGCAGTCATGTTACGTGCTTGAGATTATGCAGTGTTGGTACAACAGTGAATTACAGATGTTCAGTTTTATGGGGCAGTTCTGTTTAAAAACAGGGTTGGATGTTACACCTGCTGGGTATTGTGTTTTATGGGCTGTTTCATTAGGTCAGCATAAAATGACAGCCCTGATCATGGATCTTACTCCTGTATAGGTGAAAGAATCTGTGCTGGTCTGCATTTCTCTTACTATACAGATGGAAGGGGTTCTCAGGTGGTGTTTTTTTCCCTATCCTTGTCTCTGTAGACTGTGGGGTTACATTTACAGAGTCTGGAACTGCTTTTCAGAATGTTAGAGTACAGTATTGTTGCTGTTCAGTCTATTTCTTATTTTAAACAAAGGGATTGTACCTCCTGACTTCCCTAAATCAGGCTTGGAGCCTTCAGTTATGACTGAACTGAAGATGAAGGCTTAAATACAGGGATTAGATAGTTAAGATGAGAGTTTAGAAAATACCCATTTTTGCCATCAGATAATTTTGTGATATTTCTGTTAAGAAGGCTCTTCAACAAAAACTGGAAGGAATTCGGCTGTGAGGAATTCCAGCAGTGAGAATTTGAGATGTTTGGGAAATCAGGAGCAAACTGAAACGGAGGTCTTAGAAATGGTGGTATTTTTTTTTCTGGTGCCAAAAAGCATGCCAAGTTATTTTGTCCTGAATAATCTGTAGATTTAATCTCTCTTGAAGTGCCCAAGGGGATCTCTGACAGAGTTTTGGAATCTGTGGTTCTCCTTGGTGCTGTGTTTTACAGCTTCATAACAAAACAGTGAAGCTGATTTCTGTAATGGATAAAGTGGAGTTCAGTATATATTTGATCTCTTTCAGTAACTAGAAACCTTAACCATTTTGTAAACAAAAACTCAGCCCAGTGTGAATATGCCTAAAAAAAGAAATTTTATTGGATTGTGGAAGTAGTGTATCTTGTACCTTCTTCACTTATTAAAACATAAGGCCTTAATTTCAGAGTTGGGAATAAGAAAGATGACAAAGAATAGCACTAGCTTGGAAACTATGAAACCTGTACCTAGCTCCAGTGAAAACAGTTATGGCTGAGTCATTTTGATGAAAGCATGTACAGCTGATAAGTTCGATAAATAGGTATATTTAAACACATGGAGGCAATGATTACATGAGGGAACTTGAGAACAATATTTTAAGGTGTATAAAGTTTTCTTCATTTGCTATGAAAATGTGTGCTGTTGTATAGATTTCCTTTCTCTTTCCCAGAGTCTATGAAAACTTGAGGCCGGAAACAGCTTGAAGACTGAACACGGTATATCTTTGAAATCCAGCCATTCTTATGCACGTCTGCCAGTAGTGGACATTGACCTTCTCTTTCCTGCTGTGGGCAGACGTCACTCAGTTCAGGAAATATCAGAGAAGTGACACAGCTCTAGTTTAGCACAACAGTGACCCTACGAAATGTGGCCTTGAAAACCTTACTGTGCTGGAAAGCCAGGATCTCTGTTTGAGCATTCCCACTGCATACAGCCTGGCGTGGTTGGCAAGGTTAGTGACAGTTTAATCTTTGCACTTTCCTTCTCTTTTATCTATACATGTGACTAACAGCAGAAAAAGCTGATGAGCAGATGAACAGCAGATATTTTGAATTTTCAATGTTTCTGAGATATTTAGGTAAAACAAAGTAGGGCAACATTTTGTATGGAGAGGTAATGCCTTTTACTAGGTGAAATGATAGAACTAGAAAGAAACAGCAGCTCTCACTTGGTGAAAGCTTGCAACTTTTCCCCAACTTTTACATCAGTTGCTTCAGTGATTTCTGCAGCAATGTTGAATCACTATTTTTTTTGTTACCATTAGTAATTTATTAAGTTTAAAAACAGAAGACAAAATAATTTAACAATCTACATTGTGTGGATATTGCAATGTGAAGTGGTCCGGAGGGATATGCTCTTCTGTAAACTGGTACTGTGTTTTAATTTGTGTACCTATCATAAAAAGTATTTAAATTGAACAGCAAAAAATTTGGAACTGTGATATTTTACTAGGAATATATGTACTCAAATGTATATTCAGGTGAGGATGAAACATATTAGCAGTGTGATGTTTGTACCAGGTACCCTTATTTTGAGAACTTTCTGAAGTTATGTGGCTGACCCCATCACTACAATGTACCATCATAGAAATCCAGTTTCACTGAAGTGTTAAGTTCACTGCTATTCAGGAAACTGTTTCTTTGAATTCCATTTTCTCTGTTTTTAATAAATCTTGGTTTTGGCTGGGATCACTCTTGCCTAGGTAATTTTGCAAAAATGCCTGTAGAATGCTGAGAAGCTCATCAGCTTCATGAAGAAGAGCTTCAGACTTTCCAGAATTTAAAAGTTTCTCTCAGTGCCAGTCATTAGACAGGAAAGAGGCAATTCTGTTATTTTTTAGTAAATTTTGCCTGCCATCAGGCTCCAGTGAACAAACAAACAAACAGAAAAAAAAAATGCAGACTCTCAAAGACTAAAAGGAGGCTAAAAATTGGTGTTAGTGCGTGGCCATATAATAATTAAAAAAAAAAAAAAAAAAAGACTGTCTAATTTATGCTTGACTCTTGCAGTACATGAGGAATGTCATCCCTTAGCCATCATGTCATTTGGAGCATTTGTCACAAAAGGAACTATGTGACTTGCTGATAGTATCTTCAGATGGGAAATCCTCAGAGGATTTCTTAGGATGCATCCACAGCTGGCTGGACTCTCAGGAGCTGTGTGGAACAGCCAACAGCATCTTGGATGGGCAGCTCTCTAGCTGCACTAAGGTAATTTCGGCCTGTGAAAAAAGCTGTCAGAAATGCTGGACTCCTGTGTTGCAGGTGGTGTTTTGAATGCTGTGTTACCTCAGTGCTGAAGTGCTTAGAAGCCATTCAGTGGGTTAAACCCAGAAATCTGGGTTTGCCAATAAATGCCACAGATAAGTTCTTCCAGAAGTTATTCTAAGACAACTTTTTAAAACATGAGGCCTGAATTTCAGAGTTAGGAATGAGAAAGATGACAAAGAATAGCACTAGATTGGAAACTATGAAGCCTGTGCCTAACTCCAGTGAAAACAGTTATGGCTGAGTCATTTTGATGAAAGCATATACAGTGCTAAGACAGTGGCTAAGACAGAAACTAATGGCTTCAGAAAATGAATTAAAAAGAATTCTTACTCCTGTTAGAAAAAAGGCATTTTGTCTGATTTCCAGTCTGTAAAAATATTTTCAGAATAAACATAGCTGTTGAATATCTTGAGTAGAAAACCAATGTCTTCTTCATTTATAGATCATTTTATGATCTATAAATTTAGTATGTCAGGCCCCTTGCATAGTAGCTGATACACATTTTCCAGAAAGCCAGATTGCATGGTGTGCTTGTAGATGAAGTTTAAATGTTTAGGAACATGAAGATAAAGTTTATCTGTTCCAGTGGCTACTTTTAGCCTCTTTGACAGACATTTGTACAGGGCAAAACGCACAGCATAATTTCTGACAGGTCTTTCAGTAGTAAAACTTAACATCAAATTCATAACTTTATGAACACTTTCATTACTGTGTGACCTCATCCTAATAGGACCAGGTTGGGTTCAGGCAGGGTAAGTGATGTGCTGGTTATAGGACACGTTGGCAACCTGATATCCAAGTGCAATATGATGTGTGATATATGTGAGCTAGAAATATATATGTGAATGCCACATTTGGGGAGAAGCGCACTTCCTAAAACATGGAAAGTGAGAAGTTAGCCTCAGTTCTTTTCTTCTATATATATACTTGGACTTAGTCACTTACTGAACTGAATTTAAATAAACAAATAAGACTTTATTTGTACTTGGTAGAAAGTTTCAGCCTCTTTCCAGTGAAATCTTTGCCCTTAGGTCTTTATGAATAATTAATTTTTCCCTTTACTTTCTGAATGAAAAAACCAAGAAAATATCTGAGATTGACTATAGTGAAAGTTTTTGTTTATCTCACTGTAATGAAAAATCCAAATGTAATGCATATAAAACATTGTTTCTGCTTACATTAAACATTTTCTGCATCAAAATACTTTATTTCATGTAATTGTGGAATTTTTAATCCTCCTTAATTTTAAATAAATTTAAAAAGAAAATAATTATTTTGAAAAGAAAACCATTAACAACAAACAGTTAAATATTTTCAAGGCTTTTATGTATCTCTCTGCTATCATCCTAGCTACATTTTACCGCAAATATTGTATTGAGTGGGCTTTTTAAATGTTGATTTATAAATGATTCCTTTAGCTGTCCTGGTCGTTTTCTGATGGCTGCTTGCCATAGTGTGATGTGTTTCGCAAAGTTTTCAGGGAATTGTGGTGCATACACTTTGTGCACCTGAAAAATAAATATGGATAAATACATGTGAAGGCTCTTCCTTATCTATGGTTGGTGTAGGCTGCAGGTTAGGTTTGTGTTAATTTTGAAAATCTTTAATTTCCCCAGGGTAAATGAACCTTTAGGGTTGGCTTTCTGTGATTGGAAGGCAATCAAACTAACACTGTGTTATCTTATTCTTCATCTCCTCTACATTTTAGGCCTCCATTTAGTTGACTTTGGAAAGTGTGAAGTGCTTGAGAGGATTAGAGAAGGCAGAAGAAGAGACATTGAGAGCATGTATTGAGTAAGGGACGTTGACTGAGCTTGCTGTGTTTATGGACAACTGCGTTGCAGGGTTCGTTTGATTGCTCTGGGGTTCATAAACCTGTGTAGCCTGGAAGGCAGGGCCCATTAAGGCGAGGCAGAATTTCAGTGCAAATGATTTACCCAGCTGTTAAGATAAATCTTAAAGAGTTAGTGGCAAAATAAATTTTTATTTTTACTTTTAAAGGTCTAATTTAAACTGACAAACACACTTTAAACTGCAGATGGGCTCAAGCTAAAAAGTAGAGTGTGTGAAGCCTTTCTAAGCTCAGGCAGGTTGGGTTCCAAACCTTCTACGGCTCTGGCTTTTGGTTGCTTTTAAATTCCTCTTTGGTCCTTTATTATGTCTTGTGTAAATCTAAGATGGTGGGAACAGTTGGTTACAAGGGATTTACAATTTTTTTGGTGGGTATTTCATGAGAATTCACTTTTTCTCAAGCTGAGCCCTGACTCCTGAGCCAAGCTCAGTGTCCATTGATGCCTAAAAGCTTGCTGCCTAGCTCACACCTCCAGCTAGGACTAGTTCAGTTCTACCTAATTTTCCAGTATCCAAAATACATGTATTTTCAAACGCTTTGCTCCAATTATTTCACAGTGAGGCTGGTCTGCTGTCAGCCCCGGTGTGATGGCTACCAGAGAAGGGACCTCAACCATTGCTCCTTTTGTTTGTGGATAGGGTAGAAATATTATTATTGTTACACACGTATAGTACCACTCAACTCTTCATGCTCTAGAACTGACACTTATGTGAGTGCGGCCTTTCTGCTTGAACAGTATTGATGAGAAAACTAAAATTTGGACCAGTAGCCAGAAAGACTGCAATTGAGTGACACATACAAAAGCCTATTTTGATTTCAGCATTTGTCACTTGACAAGTGTTTACCTAGACAGTGTGTAGACAAAATGAATTTTAATTTTCTGCAACCCCAAGTCTTTGATGTGTCAAAATTCCTGCAAAAATAGATAAACAAAATCTGAAATTTCCAGATGGACAACTGTACTGCAAGCAATATAAACATGATCCAACTTTGAAAATTATTTGAATCACTTGTTGCAATACAAGCATGTCTTAAAATATTAAGACTTGTATTACAGAAGACTTGCTCTAATAATGAAAACTTAGTTTCTATTCAAATTAGGTTATGTATTTTGGTTTTGGTGGATCTGATTTTATGTCATTCTCCACATTTTCTCAGATACCCTGCCAAAATAAAGCAGTGAAAAATGTTTCCCGATGCGCCCAACACGGCAGATAAACCAAAACTGTCCTTGGCAGTGGAGGTCTGCTGCATACATGTTCTGGTGAAATTGTGATGAATGCTGTTGAGTACCTTTCCTGTGACTTATCTTCTAAACTTCTTGTATTTTTCCATGATGAGTACATTGAGAAGCAGCCTGAATGCCCAAAGCTTGATTTTCCAGAGGAAATTACACGTGCCCTCTAGTTGTCTTCGAGATTTTACGTACTTCAAAGTGTGATCTGAAGTTAAGTAATATACTTGTTCTGTATGTGGTTTGAGAGATGTGGTTTACAGGTATTTAAAATCTCATGTGTGGACCTTAAAAGTGTAGGTACCTGGAAGTGAAAAATGTAATTAATTCATGCATCTTTTTCCCTCCCTCCTTCATTCATATCCAACTGCGTATGCCATGTGTGCCTACTTGGGATAGATGCAGAAATACATGTGTAATGTGCAAGTTCCATATTAAGTCTTTCTGAATGAGCCATACAAGCTCTGTGACTCTGTTCATTACCTGGAATTGTCCATATATTTTTTGTGTAAACTAGAGAGGAAGTTTGTATTCAGATGACAATTTTGAGTTTAATTGAGGTCAAGATGGCATAGGCTCAAGCTCTGAGATTCTGACACTAGTCATGAAATTTCGGTGGCTTGTATAATTTTGTATATTACTGATGAAAAGTTTTTACGAAAAGCTTCTTGAATTTTAGTGAATATCTTTCCTGTTTCTCTATGAGCTCAGCCCTGAACTTTCTTATGGTTATGTCAGTTTTACCTAGTTTTCTTCACTGAATTTGGCCCTCATATAAAGAGTATGAAGAAAGACTCATATTCTGTGTGAAAGGGAAGAAAACTAAATTGCACTGGAGCCTCAGTCTGTATCTCATCTCGTCTTCACACGGCAACAGCTACTACCCCTAAAATTAAGGAAAGCTGAAATATCCCCATATCCATCAAAATGAATAGCTAACACTGAGAAGAAATTCTTTTCTGACCCCATAATCACAGATAGTTGAGTTATTCTGTGAAAAATGCAATTTTAATGCTGAATTCATTTTTCTATATTGCATAACTACAGAAATTATTAGTGGTCATAAATGATTCATTCATTTTAAGAGTCCACTGACTCAGTGAAAGGAGCAGTTCATCCCGCAGATCCACCATAGATAACAGAAAAAAGTCTTTAGTGTTTTTCAACTTTGTAATATTTCTGACAATAAGACCTGGAAAAAAACTTTACCCACACAAAGCATTATGTGTGGTGTTGGGTTTGAGACAGAGGAGGAAGAAGCACATCTTATGTAGCGTTCTATTACCTTTTAAACATAGCCTAAATTATATGTCAAAACTAACACCCATTTTCATCTCTGCTTTCTAAATGTGACCCTTTTGTTTTATTTAATGTTCATGTTTTAAAAAGAAGGTGGGAGGGAGAAAGAAAAAAAAAACTGAAAAAATGTAATTTGCATTGAGAAAAGACAGTGCTTCTTGATACTAGCTGGTGCTACGTGGATTTGGCTCATATTTCCACATTTTATGTTGTGTAGGTCTTACGAATCTTATAAACAGTGTAAAAAAAAAAAAAAAATCCAACATATTAAACAATGCCTTTCATTGATAAAAATCAATACAGCTTTGCACAGCATGTAGAGGACTAAGTATTAAGTGTATTGTGGGATTGGAGTATGATCTCTAAGGTCCCTCCCAACCCAAACCATTCTACAATTTTCTAATTCTACGCGTTATATTACACAGGTGTTGTTGTGTGTGAGTAACTTGGTATCTATTGGTGGAAAACTGCATCTCAAATATGCTTAATAATTTTGAACAGGGGAAGGGCTTTAGTGGACCATTATTTGCAGTCTTCGGCACTGGGGATGAACTGCATCATATAATCCCATTCCTAACCTCATTATCTTTCATCATTAGCCAATGAATTACTTTTTGCTCCTGCACTTCTTTCAGGAAGCTCTTTCAAGTCTTTGTGCAGCTGATTGTAAGGAAACTTGTTCTTTTTTTTCTTTCTTAAATTAATTCAGGCCACTTTATTTCCCTCCCAAAATGACCCTGTAGTTAGTACTCCAGGTCTTACCTCATTTCATCTGTGCTCCCATTTTTGTCTCTCCTCTCAGAGTAGACTCTCAGTTCCCTGCAAGAATGCTTAGACCTTCCTTCTACCTGTTCTGGTCTGAGTTCATCTTTGCACACAACCTAACACAGAGCACTGTCTTCAGTTTACTGTTATCTTTTATAAAGATATTAATACATCCCAATTTCTATTGGAAATACTTTGCTTTTACTGAAGGCTAGTATCACATTGCACTTTATCATCACTCTGATGACTCATCGTAATCTTGTGATTAAGTTCTATGCCCAGGTCTTCTGCTGGATCTGTCATTTCCAGCTGACCAGAACATTTTTTGTAATGGTACTTATTAGTCACAGTACACTTGGTGAAGAAATATGTTGGCTATCACATCCAGGAATAAGAAGGTCCTACCGTATTTGGCAGCATGTATTTTCCAATATGTCTGGGAAATTTATGTGTCCCCAGAATGATACAGTTTCTGATAGCCATTTTCTTTCCAACAAAATAGTAATGAGGTCTTTATTCACGTTCAGATTTGATCCATGTAAGGCAATGGCAAACTTCTGATCCTAATTCATTTTAAAACCCTTCATTCAAATTGATTTTGACCTTATAAGCTATGGTTTTATCCATGGTACTGCAGATTTTTATTTGCAGAAGTGGTATTTATTAAACTATGACAGTATTCTACTCCTGATTTTATTTCTAGCTTTCAAAAGATTATCGTATATTTCAATATCCACTTTCCAATAGTGAATGTTAGTCCACCAAGTCTTGTTATGGCTCTTCTGTCTGATTCCATGTCTTCCTCTATTGGTTTCACTTCCTCTGGTTTGTAACCTTGCCACCTTTCATTGGTTTCCAAACAGCAAAGTTGTTTCTCTGTTACCTCACCCATTTCAACTCAATCCTTTATAATCCTTTCAGAAACCGAACTGTCTCCATGACTACTCCTATATTTTCTGCTTATACTTTTCTCTTTGCTGCTTCTGCTGATTTTTTTTTTTTCTTTTTACCAATCCTTTTCAACTGTTTTCCTTTTGCCTGTGTAGCAAAGTGGGATTTGGAGAACTGAACATGACTTTTTTTCAGTTTTCTTCCTTGGGTGTCTTAGTTTAAAGCTATTCTGAATGGTGATGCTAGTTTGAATCTTACAAAATTAGTCCCTCAGGCCCTCTAGTAGAGGCTGTTTCACATGGGCATGTTCTCCAAATGCTTCCTTGTAAATTTATTTTCTAATGTTATTTTATTTAAGGTATATATTTGAATCGTAGAATTGGGTTCTTTTTTCCCCCTGTGGCAAGAGGTTAGAATATTGGTAGAAATATTGTCATTTGCCATAAAAGAATGTAAATGACTTTCTCCCTCCAGTTCTAGAAACAGCTCCTGTAAGGAGCATACACAGTCAAGAATCTTGAATTGGCAGCAGTGTTACTCAATGTAAATCTCATGTAAGCCACAAAGCCATCTTGGCTGCCACTTCTCAGAAAGCTGCTTGTGGATGTAGAGCACACACGGACAAATCTTCTCCTTCCCATCATCCTGATCCAAACAAACGTCCCTATGGAAATACTTCTAGAGAGATACGTGATCTTCAGCTGGCAAGCCTTTTTTCTTTGGATGCCTGGCTTTTGGCCATGAAAGGCCATTTCTTGATTAATCTGAAGGCAAAGTGTATTTGTTGTATTTCTGATTTCTTCAGATGCCTCTGACTGCTCATTCCAGCTGATTGGACAGCTGGCTTATTCTGAACAGAGCCAGGTAATGCTTCTCTGTGGAGCAGATGTCATTGAACACAATCAGTGCTTTTTGTTAAGTCTGTCAGATGTCTTCTGACTTAGTCAACAATTTTCTGTTTTATTTAAGGGGCTTGGGAGGATATAGGAGATCCACCAATATAAGAATACATTTGAAAAAAAATGATTAAAGTCATGTTTAGGTTCATCCCTGAAATCCAGTCAAGTCTCTAGACAGTTCTACCATGACAACTATCAGGAATATTTGGTTGTCAGCCCTTCTAGTTAATTAGTTGCAAGAGCTGTTACTGGCTCCAATAGAAGTTACATCTCCCCCAATGTTAACAGTGGGTCATCAACCTTTAGAAGAATTCTGCAATAGAAGATTCTGGCACTTTATGATCACTTTTGACCCTCTATCTTTAATGATTGGTTTGTTCATACAAACAATTGTGCTTACATTTCCAAGTGCAACTATTATCACTTAACACAGAGATTAGATTTTTTAATGTGCAAATTGCCAGAGCACATCCAGGCTTAGAGTTTATATTGTGGATGAAATTTGCACAGATTTTCACTTCTCATATATTTGAAAATTTTGACATCCAGAACACTGGAGAACAAAAAATTCCTCTTGTAATTCTTCTTGTGGGGAAAAAAAGAAAAAAGTGGGGATTGGACATTTTCCACTGTTTGTTTCTTGTCCTTTTCCCCATCTACTTATGCTCAGACATTTTCATGTGGCACTTTGGCAAATACAGGTGTATAATTCATGCTGATTCTTTTGTCTGCTTGAAAAAAGCTT
This sequence comes from Dasyornis broadbenti, assembly GCA_013397935.1. NCBI lineage: Eukaryota > Metazoa > Chordata > Aves > Passeriformes > Dasyornithidae > Dasyornis > Dasyornis broadbenti. The sequence goes on along the minus strand of VZRN01003885.1, from coordinate 640,077 downwards.
CTGTCTTTGGAAAATTTGACCCTATCTATTCATGGACATTTTTGACAACTCCATGTATTTTTTTTCTGTTGTTTCAATAACCTCTTGGTTGGCCAAAGGCACACTGTGTTGACACTACATTGGCCAAAAAATCTCCTGCAGTTTCAATTGGCAGGGTTATTTTCCAATTCCTTCCCTTGATTACTGGGACATGCAGCTAACTTTATGCAGCTTCTTTGTTTTAGCCAAAAGATGGGAACATTTTGTGGAGAAAGAAAAGTGTGCCCTCTTTACATTCTGTTTGTTTTACATTTGAGGAGTCCTTGAGGGAGGATGTTCTACATCACTTCATAGTTTTAATAAGGAAGCTGTCAGATTTTATTTAACTGAGCATTATTAAGTGAAAGGATACAAGTACTTCAATCCAAACATCTTTATACATATTTTCCAGCAACTTGCTTCACCACATCAGTTTTTCAGAATCTGTAAATGTAACACTTTAATTACACATAATGTGATCATAATGTGATGTAATGAAAAGCTTGTCAGTCTTCAGCACAAGTAAATAAAAGAAAGCAACTCAAAACCCTTGAATTTAATTTGTGTGTTTTTCACTTGCATGTTTTTCTGTGCATATCTTAACATCTATTGCATGTTCCTCTCTTGCCTCCTCCTGTTTTTTTTCGGTGATGTACTCTGTGAACTTGGAAATAAATAGGTAGAGGGGAGAGAAGGTAACCTGGGAAAAAGGAGTTTCTGTCTTGTATTTACCACGTGCAAAAGTGGAGACTTTCCCCTTTATGATACAGTATTTTAATTTATTTTTAAATCTATGTTCACAGTAACTTTTCTTAATAGTTTATTCTCTCCAGCTGAAACACTGAAGGCAACAATTTCAATGCTCAGAGAAATCACTTGACACTGACAAATGACCAAGTACTTGTTAAAACAAGGACAGGCAAACCCTACTGGGGCAGATCCATTGCCATAACAATGAATTTTGGCTGATTAGATGTTTGCTTTTTTGTTGGGTATACACTTTTGCAATGATATCTGCATCTATATTTTGTTAAAAACTCAACACCCTCATCCTTTTCTTGTTTGTCCTACTTTCTAAAAGATCTGCTTTCTTCACATTATGGTCTCTAAATCTTGTAAAAATTATAAAACTGACAAATCTCATACATATAAAGAGCTCCTGTTAATGTTCAAAAAACAAAGAGTGGTTAAACAAGTCAAAGGTGATTATCTGGCTACTTGCAGAATAACAAATAAACTAGACTACTTTCATGTAAGAAGTTTATTTTACCTACAAGAAGGGGAATGTGAGTGTTAACTGTATTCTAGGGTTGGTGAAGACCACTCATTCTCATTCATAAAAAACCCAAACCTTTCATTCAATATCAAGCAGCTGACATTATTGACAGTAGATTCCTTTTAAGGTCAAAACAATGTATCCTTCTACTCTCCCAGTTTTTAATGATGTCTGGGATTTGAAAAGAACCTATGGGATTTAGCAACAATTTCCCTTTAAAGGGCACTTGGATTTGGAAGTCTAACTCTTCTAGGTTCTTTCAAAATTACAAGCTGTTATTAATAAACTATCATCCAATGCCTGTAACATTACATCAGACTTCAGCTTTTTTTAAGTCCAGGAGACCATATGGGTAGTTTATTCTCAACCACTTGTAAGAACTTCTAGCTATCTTACCAAATATTTAAAAAAAATTAGTTTAGGAGTGAGAGATCACTGGTAATTTTGTGTCCATTCTAGGAATTCAGGCAGAGAGGGAGCACTCATTATTTAATGAACTGCTTTATTGAACTACTAAGCACTGTATTTATGATCTGATATAACTATGAAGGTATTTTATAAAGAGAGATTACATTGATTTTAATATATCGAGTTCCTCATAGCTAAATGACTTGAAAGAAAAAACCTTCTTTGTCAGTAAATAGGAATAATTTTGTGATAATATTTTCCATAATAAATTAAGAAATCATGACAGCTTTTGGAGATATTCAAAGATATCTTCCTAATTAAACCTGTGCTAATATGAAAACCATATGATATCCTGTTTTAAACCCCTCATATCACTTTTCTATGGGAAACTGCTTTTACCAGGATGTGTCTAGATTTATTGTGGAGAAAAAGTGAAAGTGTTTAAAAAAAAATCTGGTAAATAATTTTGCAGTTAAAACATGATTGACACAGTTTCAGGACTAATACTTCAAGTGTATGCTTTACACTTTAGAGGGATGATTCTTGAAATAGTAACCTTTCAATTAAAGAGGAAAAAAAAAAATCCACACATTATTAGATTTCTGTGGTTAGGTCTCATGGACAGCAGTAGTGAATTCAGTGTCTCCTTCTGTATGATATTACTGTGATTGAGGCAATCATATTGTTGAGACAGGTCCTGCAAATGTTTCCTCGCTGTGATTGCTACCAAATCCTAGATGCCTGCTGCCTCCTAGAATAAACATATGGTAGGAAAGCTGCTGGTGGAAATTTTGTTTTATATAAAGTGTAACAGGGTAACAATGGTAACAGTTGCCACTGTTCAAAGGGAAATGACTGATTCAAAACAAAACCTTAACCTGGCAACTTGTCAGAGCGAGACAAGCAGTGATGCCAGTCAAAACAGCAAAGGCTGTACTGTTCCTCCTCCCTCGGTCTTTCTCCTACTATGAAAGGCTGTATTATGTTTACAGTGTTTATTTTATCTCTGAACCTTTTGCTGATGCAGTGCTCCAGTGCTTTTTTATAGTCAGTTCCTGCTCTTAGGTGGAATACTTGAAGAAATTGTCATCCTGTTCTGTCTGTTGCTGTTGTGCCAGTGTTGCCCTTCAGTGCCTAAAGTTTTACTGTGTGTTACTCAAGGCTTCTGCCTTGACTGGAACTGGAGAAGCTGCTCCGAGAAAGAGGTGGGATGTAGCTGTACCATGTTGGGAATAGGTAAGAGAAGCAGCTGTGACAGCCAATAGCTGCAGGGTAAACTCTGACAAGGCATCCAACGTCTGGCAGCATCTGGTGAGGCATCTGACAAATCCCCTCTCATCCCCTCTTAGTGTGCTGGGTCAGATGTGAACAGAGGGAGGTTTTGGTTGGGTCAGGGTGGGACTGCACACCAGGCAGCTGAGTTTTTGGGTAAGGCTGTTATAGTCCAGCAGTTCGGATGCTCAGATCCGGCACTGTGGCAGAAAAAGAAGCAGCCAGGTGCCACTCTGAGGCGTCCCAGGTTTGAGGCAGAGAAGCAGCTGATGAGTACCATACTCTGCAGCCTAAGCACAGAGCAGCAACATGAAAATGAGTCTTATCAATAGCTCTTGTGTAGAAGGTCAGTCACCCTACGATGATATTGCTTTCTGTGAATAGATTGGATAATGCGTTTTCTTCCAAGGAGATCCTGAAGTGGAGCAGTCAGCTGCTGTCACTTGAACAACATCCTGCTCCTTATAACACACTTCAACAGAGGCTATAGCCCAGAGCAAATTAAAAAGAGATGAGCATAAGTCAAATTTTCAATCATTGTCTCTTTGAAAATAAGGTCTTCCATGCTGGTAAGAGCACTAAACAAATGGATTACCCAAAAAAGAATCACAGATACTATCTGCATTCATTGGAGCCAATAGTTCCCAAATAACCCTCTTAAGCCAGGAAGAAATGTAGCCAAAAAGCACCCAAAGGCCTGACCTTTGCCCAGTACCTCCCATACCTTGGTGAGTGACTTTGGCCAGAAATGAAGCAGAGAAACATTGGCATTTCCTCTGTCAAAATATTATTCTGCCCCCATGGATGTAGACAGTCTTTTCAAAATAGATTCGATTTTTATCTGCAAAACAACAAGAAAATTTCCTCACAAGAGGAAACTTTAAAATCAGCTCAGAAAAACAGCTTATTTGAACCAGACTATTTGCAAATCCAAACAAATATGCTTGGCCAGAATTCCAAGATGGAGGCAAATGAATATTTCTCATGCAGCTGCAGGGTTAGAGATTTAATATCCTTATGCCTCATTTGGTGAGTTTTGGAGTTTTCTTTTGCTGCTGCTGTTATCTTCCTGTCCAATGCATTTTCTTGCTAGGGACTGACTGTAAACCTGGATGGTCTGTGTAACGGAAGGGCAGATGGAAGATGCTGGATACAACCACAGCTAAATCAAAGAGGAAAAGACAATTAAAAAGCTAGTATGGTACCTCCCCGAAGTGCAAGCACAGCTTCGTGTCATACTTGGTCTGTTAAGATGGCAGGGAATCAGCCACTGGTGCAGGACTACCATCCAAGGTTGTCCACAGCTGGCTTTTGTTAAAAGCATTTCCCACTTTTCATTTCATAGACAAAGGACAAGGTCTGATGCCACCTGATGATACAGACCAAGAAAAACTTCAAGCCATTGCAGCTGTACCAGTTTTAACCAGGAAAGGAGCTGGTCATGAGTATTTGATGTGGCAGACCGAGACTGTGAGTGAAAGAGGCTATTTGCTGGAGAGCCAGCGTCTCCCTCCTCCTATTCTCATTGCAGTTATTTTACTTATTCCATTTTCAGCTGAAAGTTTTGCTTTGGAGCAAAGTAATGCTGTGGTTACTTTCCCTACCAGCCTTGTACCCACACTAGGAGGGCCTGTCTCCCTGCTATTAAGACTTTTCCTAACATCCAATCTAAGTCTTCTTTCACACATGAAGCTAATTACTTCTTGCCATCCTTTGATGGAAACAGGATATGTGATGACTTTAAAATTTTTAAAGTCAACATTGGCTGATGTTTATAATTCTGTCTTCAGTCTCCTGTTTTTTCCTGATAGGTCACATTTTATAAATTTCCCCTTGTTCTTTGTTCTCCTCAGGACTCTTTCCAGTTTACCACATCTTTCTTAAAATTGAGAGACCAAAATAGATGTAGCAGAGGCTTTACCAGTCATTAGTTGAGTGGATAATTTCCTTCCATGTTTTATGTAGAGTTTTATTTTTAATAAACACAGAATTATAATATTCTGTTTTGAAACGTTCATCTGCAGTTGACTCATATTCAGACTGTGATCCAACATAGCCAGTTCTTTCTTTTCCAGTCTTCCCATTTTGATATTGTATATATGAGTTTTCCTTTTAATGCAGAACTTTGAACTTCATAAAATTTCATCTAAATTATTTCGTTCCCCTCTCCCCACTAATTTATCACACTTACTTTGGATCTTCTCTTTCAAATTGCTTTCAATCTCTTCCACTTCTGTCTTTGCCCAAGTTTTAGGACTGTTTCCTGTTCCACTGAATTATTAATGATTTCAACTGTTCTGAGACCTTCTCAGGCATAATCTAGTTTGAAAATGAGCCATTGGCAGTCACTTTTTTCCACACAGTTGTATACTTAACTTATAGCAATAATATCTAGATAATGTTCCACCAGTTCTCTTAGTGAAGAATTTTTTTTTGAGATAATATCTATATTTTTTATATTTGTTTCCCTAAATTTATCCTTTAATTTTTTTTTTCTTGAGTATAATTATTCTAAAATGCTTAAAAATTGTTCTTTGCATTTCACTCATTTGGTTTCTAAGCATCTTAAGCTTCCTGAATCAAATTCTTCAGCTGGTGGTTAACTGAGTTCAGCTATAACACAATTCCTTATCTGGTGAATAAGGCTCCTGGTTGGTGTTTGTTCTTTACACATTGACAAGCCAAGGGAACACTTTGTACAAAACGAAGTGTGTTGCTTCTAAAAGTACATGCCTGCCTGTCACATTATCTTTCCCGTGCTCTTTCAGTTAGGACTATACAAGTTTCTCTGGTTTACAATATTTTTTTTAAATTGCATTTCCTTCATCTGATGTTTTTTGCTGTGTATTTTTTTTTCCTTCAAGCCTAGCACTGAACTACTTATTTTTAAAATGGCCACTCTAGATTGAAGCATTTAGATTTTCATATTTATCAAAATAGCCTCTGGATTTTCCTTGAATACAGGTGGGCTTGAAATATTTCAGTTTTGTTTTTATTGACTGGTTTACTTGTCTATCCACTTATTTATTTAATTTAGTCACCCTGGATAAAATGGAGCTCATATTGTATTTCTCCCCTAGTCTAAAAAAGTTTCAGATTTTAGTAAAGTTCCACAAGTAAAGTGCAGTATTAAAATATGCTTAGTACAAAAGTATGTATCTATTGCTAATTTTCATAACTATTACTTTCCCTGGCTCCACCAAAGCTTCTGAATAAAGAACCATTGACTTCAACAGCTAGAGTATTTTCTAGTTATGTAGATAGAGACATCTAGTACTTTTTGTGGTGATTTTGTAGAGCAAGGCTTTACTGTGTGAAGGTTTGAATAACAGGATATGACTGTTAATATAAATACAGTAATGCACAGATAACGTAATGTATAGTGTTTTTTCAGCTCCTAATTTTAATGAAGCTTTTCTGAGGCATTGAAAAATACTTCTACAGTGGTTGCATTATTAACTCAGTGCAAATACACTTGGACATTAGACGGTGCTCTCTCATAATATTTTTTCAATATTATGTCTTCAAATAAGATTTAATGAGAAGAACTTTTGCAGTACAGTGAGAATAAAGCCAATTTCTAGAATGTATTCTATTTTTGTTAAACACTGGCTTTTAAGAAATGCTCTCTTTTATTAATGATAATTGACCCCTCTTCCTCAGAGGTCAATATTGGCATCAGTGCTATTTGACATATTTGTTGGTGACATGGACAGTGGGATTGGGTGCAAATCAGTGCACAGTGGGACCCTCAGCAAATATGAAGCTGTGTGGCGCAGTCCATATGTTGGAGGAAGGGGTTTCGTCTCTTGTGTGAAGATAGGCTGAGAGTTGGGAATGTTCAGCCTGGAGAAGAGAAGGCTCCAGGGAGAACTTGTTGCACGTTCCAGTACCTAAAGTGGCTATAAGAGAACTGGAGAGGGATTTTTTACAATGGCACGGAGGGGTAAGACAAGGGGGAATGACATCAAACTTGCTAAAGAGAGTAGATATTAGATATTCAGATAAGGTATTAGAAAGAAATTCTTTACTGTGAGGGTGCTGAGGCACAGGCACAGGTTGCCCAGAGAAGCTGTGGATGCCCCATCCCTGGAGGTGTTGAAGCGCAGGTTGGATGGGGCTGTGCGCAACCTGCTCTGGTGGAAGGTGTCCCTGTCCATGGCAGGTGGATTGGAACTGGGTGTCCTTTAGGGTCCCTTTTAACCCAAACCATTCTGTGATTCTGTGCTAGGATATGATATGAAATAAAAGTAAGTCATTCAGTTGAAAGTAACCTGTTGTAGCAGACATTAAAAATCATGAATCAGATTAGTCTCAGTATCATTATGTTTGTCCCAACAGTATATTATTATTTAATTTTTAATTGAATTCTGGTTTCTAATTTTTTAAAACACATTTTCTCAGTTTTATGAAGCTTGTTTCTGAGTTGTGAAAACTCAAGATTTAGTCATTTCATTTGAAATTATATTTCTTATTCTTTAAGATTATTAAAACCTGGAGTTTGAAGGAAAAATTGAAATCTTTGTATATAATTCAATGTTCATAATAATTTCTTCAATTATTATCTTATTTTCAAGCTCCTGGTAGGAAATACTTATATTTTCTGAAATTAATCCCTGTTTGGTCTTTGTGATTTACTTTTGTGTGTGCAACTTAGTTTGGTTTTGATTCTGAACAATCATTATATCCCTTGACTATAAAAAAGTCTAGGCAAAATTAAACTATCACATTTATGAGTTAAAACAAAAATTACACAAATAATAAGGGATAAGAGCTCATTCCAGTTTAAAATATCATAGATATTTAATGTTGTTTCATGGTTTGAAAAATTAATCTTGTTTCCATATTCACTATTTCTTGAGTCGTCTGAAATTGCTGTTTTCCAGGAAAATAGTGTTATATAAGGTCTGTTGCAGGTTATCTGTACTGATAAACCTGATTCACTAGATGTACTTGAATAGGGCAAAAGAAATTGAAGAGCTAGTATGAAAAGTTTTTTTGTGTGATAAAGTTTTTTTGTGTTTCTAAAGTAACTGAATCTCAGACTGCAATCCAAATTAGAGACTCCTACTTGCAAAATTTTGTATCAGTATTTAAAAATGTTGTAACAAAAATATTTATACTCTCTAATAACTATCTTTTTCTTCAATAATTTATAATACCCTTTTCTTTCCAGAACAGCCTCTTATTTCAATGGTGTCATATAACTTATTTTTTTAAGCTATCTTATTTGTTTTTATCTGAAGATTTGTTAGGTTAAGTGGTTTCTTCAGATTACGTTAATTTTCTTTGATACGTGACATTATCCTAATGATAGCATCTATGTTGAAGTCCTGTGTTTGACTAAGGGATTTTGCTGAAACTGTAAGCTCGGACAAGATTTCTTCTCAAGGCATAATTCTAGTAATTGAATCTGTTTGTGATATGTATTGGCAGAACAGAATGAATAATCTTGCAATGAATAATTTATTTGATAAATGTAGATTCTCACTTCACTACATTATAAGAAAAAAGCAGATATTTTGAATTATTCATTATTCAGATTTAACGAATATTTATAATAATAAAAAAAAGGTTGTTATTGATAATTTCCCTGGGAGTATTAATTCAGATAAATTTCAAACTCAAGTGTAACTGTAAGTGGTTAATTTCTGGTGCATGTTAAAGCTAGATTATGCTACAGAATTGGATAAACTTTTGAGTGCCTGGCACCATTGTTCATCGTGGTGTTTTAAAATATGGTTTCTGTGAATACTTTTGCATCAGTTCAGAAACTCACTTATATATAGTATTTGCAACATATGATTGCTTGAGCATTTGTGGAAAGGCACATATAAACAATATTTGAGCATATTCAAGGTGTATTTATTTATAAATACGTGGGAAGGGAAGCAAACTATTTTACATTATTTTGGCTGAGCTTGTAAATGATGTAATTTATAGCTTCATTCTTTTCCAATTCAGATCTGCTCACTTCAGGGGAGGAAGGCTCTGCACCAAGTGCAGAACTGGGTGACAATGTGGAAAGATCTGCAGCTTTCTGCTCTTCCAACTGAACCTCTCTGCTCTGGTTCTTCTCCTGAATCTGCCTGCTTTGTGCTGAATCTGTGGAAAACTTGACTGTCTGAGAATTATTCCATGTGAGACATCTGTGTAACAGGTCTGTGCTCTTCCTTGCATGGTCTACAGCTTGGGGAGATTAATCAAAAAGCTCACTCTCCTTGAAATTGGGCAGCAATTTACAGGAAGTGCTAGGATTTGTCTCCCAGGATGACAAATAAAAGTTACATCTGTGCTTCCATCTTTTGCGTGTAGTTTACCAGAAGAAGGTGTGAAGATTTAAGGTCATGAAAAAATCTTCCAGGAAGACAATGGGGTGTGAATTTTTGGCCTTGGGAATTTGTTTGCTGTATTTAGATTGCTGGAAGAGATTTTTGTTCCTGCAGTGTTTGTTTTCTGAAGGGAACTCTGTATACAGCAGATAAAAACAAATGTTCTTAAAATAGGAAGTGCTTTCTGGAAATGTTAAAAATGCAATTCAGTCTTCAGCTATTCAGATGCAGGTCAAATAAGAAGCTATTCAGAACTCTGTGGATAGAAAAGAGTAAGTGCAGTGTCTCTAAAATGTTATGCTAGAAATAATCCTGAAGAAAAGAAGAATTTATTTCCATCTAAACACACAATAGATGCTGCACATTTTTTAGTATTTGTGGGAACCTCAGGACTACTTCCAACAAAAAACTTAATGTAATTTTGTGGGTCATTTTAGGTTTATTTCGTTTGAGACAGACATACTGACGCCCAGTGAAAACTTCAATGCTAATAAGGGTAAATAATCAAACTTATTTCGTGTTAAATATTTTAAGAATTTCACCTGAGTTGTTCAGACCTCGCCTCCACTCTCAGTATTGTTAGTATCCTGACGAAAATGTGTTTTCAATCTCTGGCATTCCAAGTTTGTAAGGATATAATTCTGTCCTTGAACCAGAGTGCAGATTAATTACTAGCTGGACATTGTTCCTCTTGACCAGAGAATATGAAAGTTTTTAACAAAGGGAATATTCATTAATCTTGTGAGATGTTTTTTCTGGAAGACAGATATGTATTTCTTAGGGGAAAGAAACACTTACAAGGTTTAAAAAAAGGGCCAAATTTTCTGTATGCTTGTATATCATGTTTCCCAAACAAGATGATATAATAGCTGTGTGTCCTTGTAATGTCAAGTGCAATGTCTGGCTACTATGAAGCAGAATATCTATTTTGAGATATTAAACGATTAACTATGCATTACCAGACAAACTCAGACAGTCCTGTTTTAACAAGACACTTGAAAAAAAATCAATTACTAACAGTCTGAAGAAAATTATTCAAAGAAAGACAATGAAAATATGTAACAAAGCAGACAGACATACATCATTTGATGGACTGTGTAATTAAAATGCGCGGCTTCTCTACCGTGAAGTTTAATCAATTTAGGAGTGGATGGATGAAACCAGATGTATATACAGGTACCTTTATTGTGATAGTTTCCTACTGCTTTTTTTTTTTTTTTTTACTCAGTGTGTTTTAGTCGTGTTACTTCAGCATTAGGTGGAACAATGTCATTGCACCTCTGGCTTACTTGCAATATGAGGAATGTTGCTCCAGAATGTTGCTATCTCTGAGGGGATGCCCTGGGATTCATATAAGCTATTATGGCCTTTGTGTATTATATGTGTGTTCCTTTGATCCATAGAGTATCTGAATCTGTTATAGATTGTAGGTGGCAAGTTTGGTTCAAAATCTTTAATTTTGGAGCTCTGCTTTGGTCGTAGGAATCCTTGGAGCAGTTTCTCCTATCAGCAAAAGTTCTGAATGCTCCACAAATACTAAGAAACTTGTGAGTCGTAGACTTAAGATCTGAATTTTTCCACTGTTCATTTTTCAATGGGGTAAAATTAGATAACTTTCCTGTGTAATGGCAAAACCCACTTGTCACTTGAATTTAAGGGGCAGAAATTCCTTCTGACACAGAATATTTAGAAATATGCAGAATCTTTCTTGGACAGCTCTAAAGCTGGTACTTTGGATCAGATGAGTTCTAAAACATCACAGAAAAAAAGGGAAATTTTTGGTACTACTAAAGTCTCTAGATCCTAAAAGCTAAAACTATGAGAAAGAAAAAGTATCACAGAAGGAAGGAAGAACGGGCTACTTAACAAAGTAAGACTTAATGAATGAGTTTTCCACTGATTTATGTCTGCTAGAAGGGCTGTGCTTGACACACCTTAGACAGCGGCGTTTGCCATAGAAGTATTTTTGTGCGTGGCTGTGTACGCAGTAGATAAAAAATATTTGGTCATTAACCAGAGCTAACAGCAGAGTTCAGGGCCATGGATGATGGGAGAACACTGTGAGGGCAGGAGTGTTTGTGGACACCGTCAAGTACTTGCAATAACCAAACCCACAAACCCATATCATAACAGTTACTGCCAGGTAACGCTGAGATACTGGGAGCAAATGCTTGAAATGAATTTCTTGCTGCCATCTTGTGTCTAAAGGCTAAATGGCAAGGAAATTTCTGGAGTTCCAAGTACTGATTTTACATTCAACATCAGGCTATTCCTCTTAACACCAAAGTGTAGACAGAGGCTAGGCCTAACATGAAAGTTTTCATGGCTTGCTCTTAGGAAGAGTGGGAAGGTGAAATTTAGCTTGTGCAAGAGATTCTGTGAATTTTTAGTGAGTGGCAGCTTAGGTGTTAAAAGTTGCTTTCCCCAACTGTATTCCCAGCAGAAGAACAGAATTATGATGTGCCAGAAGAAATGATTAATAATATTACTTCCATGATAGACAGGGTGGAGCCTGTGTTTGCAGTATTGGTCTCCCTATTAATTTTCTTCATGAAACCAGACATGGTACACTTTCTAGCAGCCCTGTGTTGTGCTCCAGAAAGACCCCAAAGGGCTGTTACCTTCTTATATATAAAATATAATAGAACAACATTGTAACCTACAATTGGGTGCTTTTCAGGAGTATGCAAATAACTTCTATGAAGATGACATTACCTCTTACATAATTATTTTATTAATACGCCTCATGGCTCTTTCTTCATTCCAACTATTCTTGCTCATGACCCTTTGATTCCCTGTGCTCCCTTTCTTATATCCTGCAAGTCCCATCCAATCTTTAACTCTTTCCCTACTCATCTGAACTGGAGCTTTTGGCTGATGGGAAGGGCTGTTACTCAGTGCTTCTTCGCAGGGAAGCAGTGCCATTTCCATTTGTTTGCTAGAAAGCCAGCTGTGAGAGACAAGCAGAAGTTGACTCTGTCTGTGGTAGTTCTGGTGGTAGGAGTAGCTTGCAGTAACTGCTGACTGTGATGATGATGGTGAACCCACCCCATACAGCCATTCACTGCAGCAGCTTTATTGCAAACGTCTGAGGAGGCTATGACCATATTTACCATGTAATGAATGGAGACAGTGGCAGCAAGAAATTATTGAAAACAATGCAAAATCAGTTCACCCGAGTAAGTGGGTTGGTGGGAAGACATTTCCAAAGCAGAGGAAAAGGATGATTTTTCATTGAGAACAACCACCTTCTGTGTTCTTTGGTCCATGCTAAACTCATCTAGATGATCCAGTCCTTTAACAAATGCTTGGCTTTCTTTCCAAGCTGTATCATGAGTTTGTTTGCCAACAATGTATGACCATGTCCTTTTGGGTAATTTTTTGAAGATCCGTATTTACCGTGCTGCCTGCACATCTAAATATTCTCAGTCCTTATCCAGTTGAAACAGTACAGCATAAGAAATTGGACCACCTCTTCCTATTCCCTGTCAAACAAGTAAGCAACTTGGGGGTTCTTGGTGTGAAAAATAGGTTTGATGATATAAAAAGTAAAGACAATCAAAGAAACTTAGAGTTTTTGGCTTAAATCAGTGATGATCGAGGTCTGTTGACTTTAATGAATTTCTGTCTGCATAGATGAGAGCTGGAGTTATATAAGTGCAGAAAATATCTCTTCTTTCTGTAGGCTCTGAAAATTTTGTTGGCATAAACCACTGGAACAAACTACCCAGAAGAGAAATGAATTCTTTCTCTCTTGACATTTCTAAATAAGACTAAATGCCTTTATGGAAGATATATTTTGTTCAAACAGAAATTATATGGCTCAGTGCAAAAGTACCTGGATGAAACTCTGTGGCCTCTGTTATACAATCAGATGTCTTTTTGGATCTCAAATCTAGTGATCTTCAAAGTTTTCTTTGTCTTACTTTTTGCAGTCTCATGTTGGTTATATTTGCTACTTTTTAACTAAGACTGTAGACTTTTGGGGAGCCTAAAGCTTTTCTGGAAAATTGCCTGCGGAAGGACTGTAGAGAAGCTAGTAAGTGGTTGAGAGCTACTGTCCCACTGACAGTAATTCTGAGTAGTTACTGGCATATTGAGGCACTGAAATGAGAAGTCATTATCAAAAGAACATGGAAGTCACTGTAACATGCTTAAGACTTGTGAAATAACAGTGTTCATTAGGCACAGATTGTTATTAGGGCTCAGTGCCGACTTGGTTTGAGGTGACTTTCAGGTTCTGCTTCTCAAAAGCTATTGTTTGAGGTTTTTTATTTTATTTTTTAAAACTTTTTTTTTATTTGCAGCTTTAGTCACACATTGCAGAGTCAGGTAATATTTGATTCTGAATTGATAACTTATCTTTACAACACTGAACTTCGGACATTCGCATATTTTTTGGAGCTGAAAGCTGGCACAGAAGAAAACAATCTCCTGAAAAAAACGTCTGGACTTAACATCCATTCTCAAACTGGATCAGTTTAGCATTGGCAAGTGGCCATTGGTAATCAATCTTCTGTCAAAACAGTGACAAAGTGGCTCCTTTCCTTGGGTTAAATAACTCAAACCAAGACCTGGGACCAGTCCTTGATGCATAAGTATCAATCTGTAAATAGAGTTGGCCACATTTCTGGAAGGAGATATTTTGACAAATACAGTGTTGTCTGCAGATCTAAAGAGAGTCTGAGTGGAAAGGAAGGGTAGAATTTACATTTCAGCTGACCTTAAGGAAAGAATTTATCTCACACAGGATACAGATAGCTTAAATGCTCCAGCAATGTACTTGCTGAGGATGCACTTTCTGATGGAAGATTGTCATGGAGTACAAATAGAGACAGCTAGATGCCCTAGAGCATGTATTCTTCACTGATATAATTTCAGCATAGTGAGGTAAACACTTTGCTAATGTAATGCTTAGATGTGTCCTCTGTCATAATAGAGTACAAAATCCTAAACTTTTGTGCTGAACTGTGGGGGCTGTTATTATTACATTTAAGTGTGTCTCAGGAAAAAAACCTCAATGACCTGAGAGAAACTGTAATATGCTAAACAACAGATTTTTAAAAGTAGTACTTAATAAAAGTGGTCTCCATACAAACTCAAACCCATGAGAGCTCACAAGGTTTTTAGTGACATTATGTCTGACATACAATAACAGTAATAATAGTTCCTCTGTCATCCTTATGTATGCTGTACATGTTTTGATTTCCTGACACTATTTTTCAGAATATGAAAAATGAAGAAACACTCTTTGTACCACCTCCTTGAATTTCTGAAAATTCACTCTTATTATTCACAGAAAATTTACTTAAAAAGAAGTACAGACTGAAAAGTTTCGGATTTACGTGTACTAGCCAGGAATCTTCTTGCTGCATGTTCCAGCTTGAATCCAGGCCAGGCCAGTGTGAAAGTCTTTTAGAGCTGGTAAGAAAATGTCAGATGTGCTGATAAGAAATTGGACGCATTGGATCACGGAATCATGATCACCCTCCAGTATCTTTTCTGATCTGTTACCAAGCTGAGCCTGGGTCACTTGACAACATCCCAGTATTTGGTTCCTACTCGTGATGGATACTTCCTGATATCTAGGTTGTACTCTTTAAGGTGGCAATCACTCTTCCTTCTGCTGGCATCTGCACAATATCGCAATTTGCAGCCTTGTTAGCAGTCTCATTTCTAGTCCATGTACAAGCAGAATCTCAATCATTTTCATCTCTGGTATTTCCACTCACCTGGGCTGCTTTAATTTCTTTAAGTATTCCTCTTTTCCTTCTTGGACAAGATATAGTGTTTTGCAACTGTGCTGATTTCTTTGATGTGCCCAAGGCAGGCAGGAGTGAGAAAGCCCTTGCAGGTTGTCCAGCCTGCTGGGAGATTGTGGACTGCTCCATCATTATTATTGGGTGCTGCTCTGGAATTTGATCTTCTGGCCCAGTCAAGCCTCTTGAAAGGGAAAGTGTCCCCTTCGTGCCTGCCTACAGTTTCTTCTCTCTGTTCCCTAACCTTACATGTGCAGATGGCTCTATCTGGGGTATGTGTGTGCCTTAGAGCCACATTTATTAATAAGTATGATTTAATGCACAAGTATCACTTGTATGTCTGTCCTTCTACAGCGATGCAGAAAATCCTGTGTTGTTCAAATAATGGAGCTATATATGCTTACACAACTTGCAAACCAGTTCTTTAACACAAGTGATTCTGAAATATAATTTTGAAGTCTTTGTCTCCTAATGGGGTAGATTTCCTTTGAGACTTCCCCTTAAAGAGAAAGCCTTTGCTTTGTCAGCATGACAGACCCATTTAACAATATGTGTCACTGGAAATAAACATCATGTGTTTTATTGGTGTTTCTACACATTGAACTGTGGAAGGATGTGAGGTCAGACATTGAATACGCAGAGCAACAATTGACAAAGTAACGTACAGCATTTGCTTGGTGTCCAGCCAAGGATTTGCAATGCTTTTAAAATGGTAAAGTACATAGCAAGTATTTGGTGTGCCAAACCACAGGAGATGGTTGATGATGCTTATGGAGTGGAAGAGGCGCTGTAAGTAGTCCCTGTAGTGTATTTACTATACTGTACATTTTGCACATGCTATTTATTATACTGCTTTTTTGTAGTCTTTTTTTTTCCCATAGTATATTATCATGAACAGAGACCCATTGGGAGAGTTTTACTCATTGTGCAATAGGAATTGTGCTTCTTGCTGTCTCCTTCTTCCCTAAAATCAGTTTCAGGAATGGACAATGCTGAAGCATTTTATTACCATATAGAAGAGTGTTCTGGAAGGAAAATTAGATGTAACTATATAAAAAAACCCCAAGCAGCTCAAGCAGAAAACCAAGAGTAACACCTCAAACACAAAGAGAATTGTGCTCTTCAGAGAAAGGGAAAAACATCAGGGAAAGTTCATATTCTCCATTAATTTTCTTCCTTATTTCTCCATTAATTTCTTGCCCCCCGTCACATTCCCACATTTCCTTCATACTGACTTTTCTCATCCTGACGTGTCTATAGTTCAGTCTTCTGCTGCAATGAAGACATGATCTGGCTAGTTGCAAACTTGTCAACTCAATTGCCATGAGCAATGCGACTGCCAGAACCCAGTTTCTGCTGAACACTCTGAAGGTGGAAATGCTGTGCTTCTACTAATGTCTGAACTGGATGCTACATCCCAATGGTGTGAAAACATCTGAAGTCTTCCAGTGTGCTTGTTTGACCAAATTTGTCAGATCCTTGGGACAAAAGGTGACTTGGCATTTCTTTTGTCTGTGGCCAGACACCTAGGAGCAGGGCTGAGTGCTTGCCATATAAATCTGATCCTCCATTTAAAAACTCTCTGTGAGAAATCCTGGATTTTGCGGTTTTTTTTGTTTTTTTTTTTTTTTTTTTTTCTGTGACTAATCCTGAATGGTCCGTTAGGTTCTGTTCTGTTTTCACCTGCACTGGTAGACCTAAGCAAATCAGTTGAATTCTATTACAGGGGAGCTAATGTGTTTTTAATGTTACCCTCAAAACTAATTAAAACGAAAAAAAGAAGTTTGCCTGATTTGAATTATTCCAGAATTATCTAAGGTCTACATGTGGGTTAGTTTTCAGTACTAAAAGAGCCTACAGGACTGAGACTTCTGTTCTTCAGGTTCTTGGGCACATACTTACCTTTAAGCTTGTGAGTGTCCTGTTTGAAGGTGGAACTGTCACTTAATGTTAAACATGTATGTAAGAGTTTGTCAGGCTGAAGTCTGCAGCCTTCTTCTCATCTACGATTTACTCTGTGTGTTTGCTAGGCAACTTTAAGCAATGCACCTTTATTCTATTTACATCAGCTGTGGGTCCATTTCCCTGTGTTTGTGGAAATCCACATTTGGCATTTTCAGAGATGTCTGAGCCAAGGTCAAACCTCACTGTTTGGATATAGGGTGATGGTAGACACATGTCTTGTCAGTTCCACAGTTTTGTTATTTTTATAAATGTATTTGATTACGCACTGGGCTTATATAATGAAAAAAACCCTTTCATTAGTCTGGTTTGGGAGGGACTGCGGTTGAAGACGGGAAAGAGAAAAGGATCGTGGGGAGGGAGGCAGGGAAAGTTGAAGGAAGACAAATAACAGTGATGCTACAGCCAGTGAGGGCAAAAAGTCTGGAAGCAGCATTTCAGAGATCGTTTGAGGGCTGGGTCCCTCCAGCTCCTTTGGGGAAATGGACTGGTGATGCAGACGTGTTTCTGAGTCTGGGCTGCAGTTACCTGTCTGTGCATGAGGCACCCCGAGAAGAGGTTTTGTGAGCCTCACAATCCCAAGGTTGTACCTTTTAAAGGCTCCTTCCCTCTCATGCTTGCAACTTCCCAGTGGTCGGAAGAGGATACCTGGTCCCTGCTGCAGCTGGGCTCTTCTGTTTTTCAGGGAGAGGGAATAAAGGAGCTAGATGGATCAAATGGAATGGAAAATGGTAGTATCTTCCAGACTGCATTTTAAATTAAAATAAAATAATTTCATTTTGATACTAAGTTTTTTATAGATTTTATGGCACCATTGGACCTGCTCAATGGAAAACCGGGGTGAGCAAAGCCGGTGCATATTTATCTTTGCTAAAGATGTATTTCACAAGTCAGAACTGAAGTACTGAGTAATTACAATGCCTGGATCTCAGCCAGACAGTCTTGGACAGAGTGGATGACCAGTCACATCTGTTCTGTGCCTTCTCCACAGGACTTCTTCTCAGGTTAGGAGCAATAATGGACTTAAACCAAAATGGATTATTTATAGTAATATGCAGAGCATGAAAGGAAAGAAAGCTGAAGTTTTCCTGAGCCTGGAAAGACAGAGAAACTGAACTGTAGGTAAAATATCTCTCTCTGAAGATGAAGGGCAAGATTCTCAATTGATGTACATCTTTGAAACTTGGCATCAGTGAAGCTATGTTGATTTACACCAGCTGAAAAATCTGGAAGGGAACAATGCACTTTTTGTTTAATTTTTATGTGATCGTCAGACAATCCGTCACATTCAGTTGGAGAGGAATAACATTTGGTCGATGTTTAGTCTTGATTTTTTTCCTGAAATGGGAAGTGAATTAAATGAAGACAGAATAAGGCATTTTTATTATTTGAGCTAGCTGAACAGTCAGAAAAATATTAAATTAAAAAAAAATTAGTCAAATAAAGTATTTGACATCACAAGAAAATACAGTTAAATGCATTATTTCTTATAAGAATTGTTAATAGGAATTTAGAGAAGTCGGTTGTGCTGGACATGGCTAGATTTATGAAGAGTTGGCTGTATGACATTGGCTAATCCATCTCTTCCACAGTGTATGTTACATAGCCCCTGCCTTTGCACCTTTGTCATCCACTGGCATCACTCAGTGCTGAATGTCGTCAGAGGACCCAAGGTACAAGGATTATCAGTTCTGTTTTAGGGACTGAAATGAAATTTGGACTGGTGTCTGCCTCTACTTGCTGAGCTCATTTTGCTGCAGTGGTGGGAATCATGTGCCTGTATTGCCGCACACTCTTTACAAATGGCCTGCCCTGAAGAGAGGGTGGTACAGTGGTGGCTTCCTCAGAGACAGAGGCACAGTGCCAAAGCAACGGAAATGATTTATGGACTAAAGTCCTTGCTCGCCCAAAAGAACAAGTGACTGTAGGGGGCTCGTTTCTGTTTCTGCCCATTGTCAAAGGTGGTGGGGGCAAACAGGCAATGCCAAACTGCTCTCTGTCTCCTGTGCAGGCAATGTTGGGCTGCAAACAACACTGAAGAACTGGCAGACTTTTTGTCCGTCTCTGGCCATGCATCAGTTTTGGCACAGAGCGGGAAATGACTGGTGCAGCAAAAGTTTTAGAGCAGGTCATCTCCCTGTTTCATTGAATTGAAACTCTGGGGCGTCCCATCTGGGACTTGTTCTCCTGCTGAGGAATATGTATATTAAATTACTATTATTCCAACCTGAAAGTAGGTTACAGTCCAACCTGTATTACCTTTAAAAACCAGTTTTTTAAGGGTGCTGCAGTTTAAGATGGGAAAACGTTCCTAATATATTATTCTCAAGGCTGCCAGCCAAGCTGTACAAACCACCCTTGCAGTCAATGGCAAATAGTAGTGTGGGAAATGTGCTTCCTCTTTCATAGGCAATTTTGGTACTTCTAATTATGATATTGTGCATCCCAAATCAGAAAAGAATACAACTATGTGATGTTTTCATTAAGGTGTGTGTTAAAATCCCTTAACCTGATCTGGGAAAGTCTCAGTCAATTTGGAAACACTGAAAAACCATGTTTACCTCCCAGGCAGCATGGCTAGGAGAAATAGCTGGGGAGTCCAGGAGGAGCAAGGCAGCAAGGCAGGTGGGGCAGGGTAATGGTGAACCAGCACCAACAAGTTTTGGCATCAGGGGGTGCTCAGTTTGAAACAAATTTAGGCTCTGTGAACATCAGGTTAACCCACTGTGAAGTGTAGTGGGAGAGGAAATGCCACTGGGCACAAATCCCTTTTCTTCCAGCACAAGGACCTGATGATAGAAAAAAAGGAGACTTTCTGGCAAATTACTTCATGAAGAAAATGAAGGAGCTTCTGATGATGGGCAGCAAGATTTGAGTGTGCTCTTTATTTTATCTACAAACTGTATGTGGAATGTGTGTTTTCTGGTCCAAGTGTGGAAGTCAGTTTAGTGTTATGCCCTCTACCAAGAGAGGCAATTCTGCTGAGTTGAAAGTGGAGAATTTCTTCATGTAATACAGCAGCTGAAGTGAGTGAATATTATGTGGGTTGTGCTGGTACACAGTAGTACACCAAATGCTGCTCACATGGTTTAGAGGTGTTCAGTCTGATTCAGTAGCTGCCCTGCAGGTTTAGTGCCAGAGACCTATATAAGAATATCCTGCTCTTGGACACATAGTTCCTGAAAACATAAATCCCTGTGTGTGGTTACTGCACAACCAGCATCTGACTCATTGCTTCGCAAAGCACTTTTAGTTGCTTGGGAAACATGATGATATGCACTATACAAACACAGGAACTGCGGTGCTCCTGTAGCACTCTACGATCTTGGAGCTGTCAAGAAAACTTTGTTCTCTGTTACCCACACCACAGCCACTGGAAACTTCATGTGATGACCCAAACAGAATCCTGTGTCTCCAGCCGCTCTGAATCCACCCCCTTGGTGTTCCAGCTGACAGGGAGCTCTCAAGGGGTGTTAGTAGCACAGGCCACATCTATTGCACAGTTTTCTCTCCATACAGCAGGGGGTAGTAAAATACTCAGAGTCTACATGTGCAAGAAAAGAGTATCAAATAGTAGAGCAACTGAATGGAAAACAAACAAAATGTCTATTTTTAAACTGAGCTAAATCCATATAATTTTCAATAGGGAACCTTTTGAGTCCTTGTAAAACAAGTTCCTTAAGGGTTTGAAGGATGCTATTTAAATGTGTAATGACTTGGCCTGTTAAAAAACCCAACATATTGATTGCTGCACTTTGAGGATGAAAGTATTAAACATTTTAATCGTGCTGTGCATGTTTAGGATGCAAACAAAAGTCCTCATTGTGAACCTGCCAATTAAAGTAGCTGCCAGTGGGGAAAGGAGACATGCCTGTGGCTTTCTTTGGGTTAGCTGAGGTCATGGCTACAACTAATGCAAAGGTTCTTAAAGATGTTTGGCATCTGAATGCATGAAAATCCCAAGCAATACTCCACTCTTTCTATTAAAAATTTTGGAACTGTTTTGGACTGCCAACAACGTTTACAGAACAAGATCAAGGCTTTTTTTTTCTTATATTTTTAAGAATGCAAAGGACATTCTGAGATGTTAATGCTAAGGACCCAGTTACAGGACCGCTCTTGAGCTTCAAATTACTGTACATGATCATGATCTAGATCTAGTCCAACAGGCAGCTCATAAACCATTGAGGAAACCCAGGGGAAACTGATGGGAATAGTCATGTGCTTCTAGTCAAGGAATGGTTTAGATCTTCACTGCCTCTCTGCTTAGAGTTTTGAAGTAACAATTTAATTTCTATTAAGTCATTGCCTGAATATTTCTATAGTACTATTTAGCAGCAAACAGAGTAACATCATATTTCTCTTCCAAACAGGGCAGAACAAATCAAACTTCTCATTTCCTTAAGGATTTCATAGAAATGCATAATCTGTGAAATTGGTTCCTAGTCATGTTCTTACCCCAATTTAGCCTGATAAGATCTCAATCCCAGCACACTTATTCCAGTGTATGTTAAGAGCAATCCGAATGACTAACGCACAAGGTACACTGGCATAGAGAACTGTGAAGAGCTGAGTCTGGCTCGGTGTTCCCTATTGCAAGAGGAAAGCTGTACTTCAATCCATGTATGACATAGAAGATATTTATTTTACATTTCTGCAAAGGTTTTGAAGTTTACATCTAAATTTTTTGTCTGTATTTTTGTCTCAGCTGATGTGGCTTCATAGGAAGATTCTGAAGAAGATATAGAAATCCTTTGGTGAGTGTATACTGAATTTGTGTTATATAATGATTTGGATTTTATTGGTAACTATTACTAAAGATTCTGAAGTAAGCTGAAAAAACAACCTGTAAGCCAAATCTACTTTATTTTCAAGAATCTCCAGCTATCACTCACATATCCTTGCCAAATGTGTCATTTCTCTTAGCAACAGTTTAGATGAGTTTAACAAGTATTTTTAACCTGTAAAAGAAAGTCATAGAGCTCACTTCTGAAATCTGAAGTTCTGTGCAGATACCTATGGGCTAGATTCAGTGATAAATTGCTTCCCCTCCTGACAAGACCATGGAAGCTTTTCTTGCAGGGAATGCTTAGTGATTCAGTGAAAGTGGTTTGGATGGATTTTTGTCTTTCCAGTTGAATCTGGCTTTACTTTTTTTCTCGTATTATAAATTATTGTATGTGTAATAAAACACACACACCTCTTGAGAAAAATGTTAATTCTACAGAGAAAGAGTCTGATTCAAAGATAACATTAGCTGTAGATGTATTTCTCTGTAATTTATCCACACTTTAAATTGTCACCTAGGTTATCTTGGAGCAATAGCTTCTTCATAGCCATGGTTTTAACACAAAATTTCCAAAATTTCACTTGCAGTTTTTCCTGCAGACAATTTGTAGTGCAGTCTTTAATGCTCTTTTAGATCCCTTTAAAAACAGATATTTCTGGAATGACAGATGCTAGCAGTGGAGATAGTTGGTATTAGCCAGTCAAAGGGAAAAATTGCCCAGTCTTTTGCAACCACCTTGTCAGAGGTTTCTGTCCTCCCTGTAGGTTGTATAATGCACAGTGATGTGGCAACAGCTGAATCTGGTTGTATGTGTGCCAGAACCACAAATATGTTGCTGAATATAATGTACCTTTTTTCCATCTAATGAGCAAAAGCGCAGATGATACACAGGGGTTCTCACATCCCACTCTATCTCTCATTCCCATCTTTGGATTGCCTACCAAGTACTCCAAGTGCAAACTAACCTCTGAATTTGATATACCAGATGCTGCTATCTCATTTAAACTGTGTCTTTGTAAGACATACTAATACTTAGCAATACTAGTTAAATAATCTCTTTACTCTTAATATTTATTTAATTAGGTGGGTCAGGCAGACCTGCAATGAAATCACATTGTCAATGTCCTCTTCTAAGCCTTCTACAACATCCTGTCCTCTTCAAGGCTCTCTTTTAGAGCTGAGTTTCATGGGGCAAGCATTATCTTTATTTATTGCTTATTCAGTGTTAAACACTCTTTCACTGTTTTAAGGTTAGTTATAAACTTCAGACAATGTACTTGTAATAAGAGCCTTGCCTGAACCAGTGCCTTAATATTGGGCTGTAACTGCTTTTTGATCTTTTGAAGGAGTCCCTTTAAAAACCACTATGGTTTGATTCATCAATTCTTGAACTTTATGCTGGATTAAAAATTTTCAAACAGTAGTTTTAATTTAAAAAGGTCATCTTATAATGAGATATTTGTGTGGCTATCAAGAATGGAAGAGGGAATGGATAATGTGCTGCTGTTCCAGAGGGCACTTGTGCATAGGTAACCTATAGGCTAGATTTGAAATTTGAAAAAAAAAAGAAAAAGGGAAAGTGTTTGAGAACCTGTTTTTATGTCAGATCCACATGACTGGCAGGAATAAGAATGCTGTTATCACTGGGGAGGGAATATCTTTAATTTTTCAGTAGGAACTGGGAAAATACAAGGTATCAAAAAGGAAGGCTGTAGCAAGTCTGATTTTTGCTGGATTTATAAGAGTTCAGAAGGCAGTTAGTGTAGACATAAACAAATATTTTATTTTCAGTATTCCTGGACACATCTTCCTTTTAAGGAAGGCTTGGGATAAGGCTGGGGAACTGGAAAAAAACATGTCAGGGAGAGTAGTATGGCGTAGGCAGGAGCATATGCTTCATATTAGGTATTCCAGTACAGATTCTTCCTCTCTCTACAGTACATGTTAATTTTAGGGCTAGGGCTGGAATCAGGTTTTCAGAAAAAAAAGGTAGAAAGCTTTTTTATTCTTGCATTCTGCAAGACTGGCAAAGATAGGATGAAAGTTTGCATGATTGGGAACAAATGCTTTATAATTGGATTTACTATACAAATTGGTCACTTTGAATTAAAGAAAAATAAATTAGGCTTAGGTTTCGGGTGGCGTTATGACCTAAAAGAGGGAATCCCTATCCGCCAATCTCACAGTTGGATTGTTTCGGACCAACAAGGACTAGAAAGAATGTTGTTTTCTAATGAATCTCTATGAATTTTTCTTAATGAAATGTTTACTCAGTTTGATTTCAGTTTTTTGGCTTAAAAGCAGGAGTTAAGAAGAAATTGCCCCTTGAACCTAGCTTGTCGCTGGGTCTGGAATGGCTTCAGTGGTAGGAAGCAGGTTAGCATCACGAAGGGTGAATGCTGTTATTCTGATACTTTATGGAATGCCTTTTTCACCTGAGAGGTGAAATATTTGGAGAGACTATTGGTAACTATACAGTTACTGTCTTCAGTGCGTTTTAGCTGCAAGAATTAGTTCACTGCCCATATAATAGGTAGGGTTATGGATGGGGTTAATCTCCTGTCTGGGAAGGAAAAGCTTTGATGTGGAAGTTTGGGATGAAAAATTATATCAACAGCTGATGTTTCATGTTTAGAGATTCCTGCAGGGATTAGTTCTATAGTTGCTTTTCAGGTTAGGTTAGAATTAAAGTTTTGAGTGTAGAAAATAAGTCTTGAAGAAGTCAAGGTTCTGTTGGATTCGCAAGTGATAAGAATATCTGCTTCTCCAAATGCCATTAATTTGTGTTAGGTTTCGCTCTAGCTATTGGTTACCTGGCTATAATCATAACCTTGTGATTGTGTAAGGACTTGGGAACTCAAAAGTACATTGTTTCCAAGAAGTTATTCAACTCCGTAGTTCTGTAGAAGTGCTTACAGAAGAAATTGTTAATAATGAACAGCAATATGTGATATTCACCAAAGGGTTCTAGAGAAACTTCAAAGCTGGATTACTGTAAATAACTGTTTTGAAGAACCAGTGAACAGGAATGAATATTGTATGTTGGCAGAGAGTCAATATGGATTTTTAAGGATGTGTCATGCCTCACAAATGTAGTAGCATTCTTCAGAGAAATCAATAAGCTTGTGGATAAAGGAATTATGGTTGATTTAACCTTTTTGGTTATATCTTTTAAAGAATCTAAGAAGTTAGAGGATAAAAGAAAAAGACAGAACTCAGCAATAAATGGTCAGTTTTCACAGAGGGAGGAAGTTACCAGTGAAGTATCCATGGGATTTGCCCTGGGGCCTGCAGTGTTCCCAATATTAATAAATGGTCTAGAAATGAGAAGGAGACATTTTTGAGGTATTTTAGTTTGCTGACAATACTAAGCTATTCTGAATAGAATGATAGAATCATAGAATAGTTTTGGTTGAAAGTGACCATTAACGATCATCCAGTCCAAACCCCCAGCAATGACGGACATCTTCAACCAGATCAGGTTGCTCAGAGACACATCCAACCTGACTTTGAGTGGGGAAGCTGTTCCAGTGTTTCACCACCCTCACTGTAAAAAATTCCGTCCCTGTATCTAGTGTAAATCTACCCTCTAAGTTTAAAACCAATACCCCTGGTCCTAAGTCAACAAGCCCTACTAAAATGTTTGTCTCCCTCTTATACATCCTCTTTAAGTACTGAAAGACTGCAATAAGTCACCCCAGAGCCTTCTCTTCTACAGGCTGAACAATCCCAAGTCTCTCAGCCTTGTCTTCATAGCAGAGGTGCTTTATCTCTCTGATCATCTTGGTGTCCTTCCTCTGGACTGTCTCCAACAGGTCCATGGTGTTCCTGTGCTGAGGACCCCAGAGTCGGATGCAGTGTTCCAGATGGGATCTCACCAGAGTGGGGCAGAGGGGCAGAATCCCCTGCCTGCCCTGCTGCCCACACTGCTCTGGATGCAGCCCAGGGCACAAGTGGTTTCTGGGCTGCCGGTGCACATTGCTGGGTCATGTCCAGCCTCTCATCCAGCAGCACCCCCAATTCCTTCTGGGCAGGGCTGCTCTCCATCTGTTCATCTCCATCCTGGATTGATACCAGGATTGCCCTGACCCAAGTGCAGCTCCAGCACTTGGCCTTTTTCAGGTTTGTGGGCTTGGCACAGGCACTGTTTCCAAACTTGTCCAGGTCCCCCTGGATGACATTCCATCCCTCAGGCATGTCAACTGCACCACACACTTTGGTGGTGTCTGTAAATTTTCTTAGAGTGAGCTCGGTCCCGCTGTCTCTATCCTTGCTGAAGATATTAAACAGTGCTTTTCCCAGTACAGACCCCTGAGGGACATCGCTTGTCACTGATCTCCATTTGGACATTGAATATCCATCATGTCATTGAGCTGTTGACCATTACCCTCTGGGCGTGACCACCCAACAAATTCTTCATCTACCAAACAGTTCATCCGTTGAATCCATTCTTCTCCAATTTTGAGATAACGATGTTTTGTGGGACCATGTCAAAGGCCTTACAGAAGTCCAGATAGATGACATCTGTAGCCCTTCCCTTGTCCACTGACGTGATCATGTAATTGCAGAAGGCCACAATCACTTCCCTGTTCTGCCTGTGCCTTAGCACAGCTTCTAGAAGGATCTGTTCCATGAGCTTTGTAAGCACAGAAGTGAATACGTAACATAATTTTACTTATTATTATAAGAATTCTTATTTTATAAGAATTATAGAAAGGAGTAGGATATGTAAAGTGAAACCAGGAAGTGGCAATTTCAAAATAGGAAAAAAAAATGGGTACTTTTGCCTCACATTGCATTGTTAAGCTGTCAAGATTCTTGCCACAAGATGTTGTGGAGAGTAAAAAACTCTCAGATGTGAAAAGTCCTTGGATGAAAAGAAGAAACCATTGAGGACTATTAGAATTGCTGCATCTGGTTAGGAATTGCTCAGCCACAAATCCCTGGAGGCTGAAAAATATTCTGGGGAATTACTGCTGTATATTACACAGTTCTCACACTCTTCCCTGAGACCCGTTTTGAACACCATCAGGAAAGGCTGCTGGGTAAATTGGAAGCTTGATCTGATAAAATATAATACGGGAGGGTCTTTATAAATTACTCTTGTAAAAAAAGAACCAAATATTCAGCATATCTGATTATGCATAGGTGTTATTTGAATTTTCCAAATACTGCCATTATCAGTGCAAAACACTTGCTATCCTTTTCATATTTCTATATGCTTAAAAAGAGAAGACAATTGCTTTAGGAAGATTAATTTGTTACTCTGCACTCTGAGAACCTATTCATACCACTTTATTTGGAATCAAATAAATTGTGTCTTTTTTTCCTTTTGCATAACTGTCTTCCAAAGTCAAAACTGAAAATAGAAAGTAAGTTAATTAAAAGCATAATATATGTTACACATCATGAGCTGTCTTGCAACATAAATTGTACAGTTGCCAATCAAGAAAACCCACATGTACTAAGCACAGACTACTCAGGTTTAAGGAGCTGCTCTCAGTTATGTTTTCCTGCTTTTGCTGGGAATATAGCAAATTTGCCACAGTGCCATCACTCACACTATAGGACAAGACCCTCACTGGCTGAAATCAGCAATAGTTCTGTTTAGGCATTTAAAATAGTATCAGAGAGTCATGAACAAATATTTGGTCCTTTTAGTTGCGTGAAAAACCTAATAAAAATACCATATTGTTCAGAAAGAAATCAAAAGACTTTGCAAAATGTCAGGTGCAGAGAAACCTGTAGATAGCTGGGCCATGACATCCCCCTTGAAGCAATATGCTGTATACTGCTGGTGATGGGCTTTCATTAGCTTTATTAGCTTCAGCTTCTTAATTTGTACTCCTGCCATCGAGTCCTGTATCTCCATTCTCTCACAGATATTTTCTATAGTTTGGGTGCATGAAACTTTGTTGCAGTATTTTGCAAACACAGTAGAAAGTGGCAATATTGTTAGACGTGTCCTTGGATGCCCTGTGACTTGCAGCAACAGCAACAGCAGCAGCAGGAGTGATGATCTTGTATTTAGTATCAAACAATAGCTCACTATAGAATTTTCTAAACTAGAGTTGGCTTCTCACCATGTCCCAGAACCAACCTGACATTTCACAATAGAGGAATCAAATGTCTTTTGGCAGCATCTGATGTCATCGTTGCTTTGGGCCTGATCTCAGAATTTGGCTGTCATGAGTCACTCTACTCAGTTGTGTAAAACAGAAAAAATGTGGGCATCAGCAGTGCTGTGACCTTTATACAGTTTTCAACAGATTGAAGAAGGCAGAACTGTTATTACTAATTTTAAACCGTTAATATATGTTGGGCTTTTTCAATCCATGAAGCTAATAGAGGTCTATCACCAGAAATATGCATCATATTACTTTAAATGGAATCTCATTTGAACCAAAGAATTCACAGTGGAATGTGCTTGGACAGAAATGTTGCACCTCATTTTGCACCATCTTGTCATGGGTGATGTATTTTCTGGCTTGAGGGAAGGACAATTCCTAACTACCTTTTGGCATATTAGCTAGAGTTGCATTGAGAAGCAAAAAAAAATGATCACTTTTGGGTGCAAACGTCACATTTGATATTCAAAGTTATAATTTATGCTGAAGACCTGCTGAAATTCTTCAGAAGAAAATATTCTATATAATATGCAAGTATTACTAATCTGCCAGACCTCTGAGGTTATTGGGGTGAACCTGGGATTTCTTTAACGGCTTGTGATATGGCTGATCTGGTCTGTTTGTAATATACAATATTTATCACTTGTGGGGCTTGACTGGTATAATAATTCATTTGGGTGCTACTTAAGTAATATTTGAACAGCAGTTAAGATGTGAGTGAATTATGGGGTGATTTCATATGGTGATCATCAGCAACAGATAGTTATGTGAGGAAAATGGATCAGAGCTTCATATCCCAATCCTTTTCTATGTTCTTCTACCTTTAGTAAAGTTATGTTGCTTCTGCTTCCTTTCTTATACAGGTAGTGATTGAAGACAAGAAGAATAAAGTAATTTTATAAGAAAGAGGATAATTTTATATATGTAAACAATATATTAATAAATAGGAGGTGGTAAAAGATTACCAAATTAAACAATGCAGAACAAGTTTAATATTTTAGAGCTATCTTTATTGTGAGTTATGTGGTACATGTTGATGTCTAAAAGTCCATTCTTTAGGGGACATGCATAACATGAAAGTCTTTCTTTTAATGTTATCTTTCTGACTACGATAATTGCATAATAAAATTTTAAAATGCAATGTTTAAGGACTACAATAGGAAAAGATTTGACATACTAGCAATTTGAGCACAGTCTTCTAGTGGTGCCAAGCTTTCAGTTTCCAAATCAAACTTTTTAACTGTGTCCTTCAGATGGTCTTTCCTCCAGAAAGAGGAGTGGTGTAGTTGGACCATGGAATCTCATCAGTATAACTGGGTTTAGGTCTGTTCTGCTCTGTTCCCACTTGAAGCTGGACTTGAGCAAATCTGCAGTCTCCTTCTGTTACAAGGATCACAGTCATTTCTGCACACCTCATGCTGCATCACATACACTCAGAACCAGAATTTATCTCTGGCAAGAGCTGTGCTTCCTGAATTATGTTTGGCATGCCTGCTCTCAGTTGTGAAGTATTTATCCATTTCCCGGTGTCAGCTATTGAATCCAATGGGATTATGGTCCCTTTTAAATAAAATCCAATCTTGTCATCTGCTATTGAATCCAAGAATTATTATCACTTGTTTCACAGACTTCTTATCAACGGCTTACTTTGGCTTATTGGTCTCGAAACAGTTTCATTACACCTCATCAGCACCTGGTTTTGCTAATTTGTGATGTGGCTGAAGTTGAAGTGCAGGTGGCTCTGCTGTCTAGTTTGATTTGGATCTATTGCTGACTTAATAATATGAGCAAAAATGGCAGCTGAGCGTCTGTCTGCCTATTTCTGTAATAAATGTACATAAAGAATCTCTGCATCTGCTAACTGACACTGCAGATTGCTTTCCCTTCAGTGGAGGTCTTTCCAAATGGTCTCAGAAGCAGCAAGAATAGCTGCTTGTGGTTGTTTTTCCTGGCATATCAGTGGTGTATGGAGATACATCGTTTCTGCTTCCTCTGTTTCTGTCACTGCAGTTTATAGGTTGGCCATTAATTTTTCTGTCAAAGTGCAGTCTGGAGCATATGCGTTAGATGGCATCTACAATACATGGCACCTGCGTGCTGCATACTGTTTGCTTAGTTCTGTGTCAATATATTATCATTATATTCCTTTCACTGATCACTTCAGTTGCTCTTTCAATGAGTGCCATGTTTCTAACACTAGGTCTATTGCTTTAAAAATGTAAAACTAATTTGCTTCCATTCTTTCTGAGATTAATTGTGGGTGCCAAGGATGAGAGCTCTGCAGTATAAACAAGTTTTTCTCGGTATTCAATACAAATACTTCTTCAGGTAAAGGCGAAACAAAGCACTTTTGTATCTACTGTTCTTTCTGGGCTCCTTGAATGTTTTGATTATCTGTTCCAGCATTTGGGGGCATTATTCCAACAGGATTGTTCTAATCATCTTCCCCCCACTATAGCCCCTCAATGTTATACCCATGATTTTTCTCTCCTTCCATTATAAATTCTGCAGGGATACTTAGTTCTGGTGTTCAGTTTTACTGCCTGTACATAGATTTTGTCTGGAAATCCACCATGCCTGGTAGCTGGCATCTCTCCATGTTAATGATTTCCTTTGTTTTTCACCCTTATTTTGTCTCTTTGTAAATTGTGTTTTCTATACTATTGTGGAACTCACTAGACTGACCTCTGCTGTCATCTTCCATATGCCACATGCTGAGTAGTAACATAAGAAAACAACACATTTCTTAAGGCTTTAAATTGAGAGAGCTGTAACAGAACTGAAGCCTTGTGGCAAGCCAGTGTTCCCAGATGGGAAAGACTACATTTAAGGCCTTTGGTGCTATTAATTTTTAAAGGCTGCAAAGAATGAATAAAGTGTGAGTGAGGCCTAATGTCTGACAGGATGGAGAGGCCTGAGCTAACCATGCTATACCAGTGCCCCTCTCAGCACCAGTGCCCCTGACTTCTCCTTGGCTTCATTTTGGAGCAGTCTTGACATGAGGTCAGGGAAGCATTTCCAGTGGGAATAGACTTGCCAAGATACGTCTTTAGATGCCAGTGCTGTGCTGCCAGTAATGTGCTGCTCAGCAGGTGAAGGGGAGGTGCTGTTATGAAGATGTTTGCCCTGGGAGACGTGGGATTCAGGTGCAAAGCTGGTGAGCTATTTTGAGGGTTTTTCGCTCTTTTTAGCCCGTTCCGATTACTTGATATCTGAGGACAATATTTTTGCAAATTGATGATGAAATGTAATCATTCTTTGTTGCAATTCTGTCTATATTTATGAACTTCCACTTCCCTGAATGCCAGAAGAAGTAAACATGAGAGGCTCATTGCTTTAACAGTCTCCTCAGATAACTGTCTACCCTAAGCCCGTCTTTCTTGCTTCATTTCTTTATCAAAATTATCCTACATGCTCTCTAGTTGTCTCTGGGGCTTTCCTGCTGCCTGGTCTATCTGTGCCTGTGTTTTTGCCCTTTCTCATCCTTGGTGAACTCAACTGAACAACATTCATTGCCCTGAATTTGAACTTAGTCCCTAAGGAAAATTGCAGTTGTTGGTTCTTTTACTAGGCCTCTGTCTTGGGTGCTGACCTCCAGTGTTTCTTCTCTTCCATGGAAGTGTTGTAACCAGCTTTTTACATTTAACCTATTATGTTATACTCAATAAAATGTGACTCCTAAATTCAACTCTACTATCACTTAGCTTTGCTATTCCTATTTACAAATGGCACTGGTTTTATCGTATGCTGTCAAACCACACTTCTCCTTTCCCCCACATCATGTTTTTCTTGTTTTGCATAGACTCCCTGTTTCAGAATAGAAAATAATTGACTTTTAGGGTCACTCAGGGAAGATATTTTGTTTTCCCAGGTTTCTGGGTGGGGCGCTTTAGCCAATCACGTTTATTACTTTAAGAAGACCTCTCAGACATTTGAACTTGACCCTATTTCCTGCCAATAGCACCTGGCAAGAGAGCTAGGTAAGTTAAATTGCAGATATATTAAAGATTTATTTTAGGTAAAGCCTTTTTGTAAGACGTTTGTGTGCCAAGTTATGTCTGGATTTAGTGTTTTATAGCAAACACTAAATCAGAGGCAAGCAGTGCAGAAAGAAGTGTAAAGGGGAATGAAACAGAAAGGCTGACAGACTCATAACAATAATAAAAATGGTTGTGGAGAATTCTATGGCGTTAACTTAGATAATTGCCAGAGTCGTAAAATCCAGATTTTTCTGTCTTCAACACTCCTGGGAGCTGCTGGAGAAGAAGAAAATTAAATGTAATGGTTCATATATAATTCAGAATTTTGTTGCTTTTTATCATTCTCAAAAGAGTAAAAGTGACCTACTTTCTATATGTTGTAGTTTAGTGGGAAATTCCCTCGACTCCCAGTGTTAGCATGCTTGTTCTCTTCCTAAGCAGGTGCTAACTCCCATCTCTGCTTTACTACTGCTGGCATAGTCTGTGCTAAATGTGTTGTGACATTCTTTCCTCTCAGTGTACGGTGGAGAAGGTTGTGCTCCTTCCCAAATTCCAGTTTTGTTAAACTTCTGGGATTAATGCAGGATCTAAATTAATTTTCTGTATGTTAGTTGTCAACCACAGTAGAAGTAATTAAATAACAAGTCCTCCTCTAAGATTTGTGTTTTTAGAATCGATAAGTTACATGTAATGATGACTTAAAAGAGGAAAAAAAAAGAAAAAGCTCAAAGATGCATATTAAAAGGCACTTCTCATTTCTTTGTTACAACGTATATTTGGAATAAAATTAGAAATGTACTTGGAACCCAGAGCAGAGTCAGTATTAGCTCCATTGTAAGGCTGGATTTGATCTGGAAATATTTCAGTCCGGAAGACTTCTTCCAATCCATATTTACAAAATCAAAGGAGAACAGTCTAAAAAGCAAGGAAAAAGAGCAAGAAAAGCAAGGAAATTGGACTTATGGTTACACATCAAGTCTGTCTCCATTTACAGTACAACACTACAGATGTATGCAAGAGAGAGTATGAAACCAATCAGTTCTGATCTTGCCCTCCATGAAACCAATCAGTTCTGATCTTGGCCTCCATGAAGACCCAATGTTTAGTTTTCTGGATCTAGCTCTATATGGAGGAAAAGGAGAGAAATTTAATGAGTTTATACTTTCCCATCATACTGCTGAACTTATTAGTGATTGAGGAAATTCTTCAAATTTTTCAGTTCTTTCCCCATTCCCTTCATGGATAGAGAGAGATAAGGGAACATGTTAATCCTCTTTTGCTGAAAAAGAAATTTCATTGACCAACAAGAGATTCTGGGACGTATGATGGACAGTGCTCTAGTTACTTTTCCAAAGAGAATTGGCTACACAGTTTGATTTCAGGTGTCTGTACAAGAAGCAAAACAAAATCATATTTTTCACTAATTGAAATATATCCTTTAGAACTGTTTGCAGGGAAATATTTGAAAAATAAGCATGGTTCTGTTTAGCCATTTTCTATTTAGTTATTTATTTGAAGTAAGCCATTTCATCCAGCTATGGATATTAGACCAGTTAGCAGGAGGACTTGTTCATATATTTTTGTTTTACTTTTTTGATCCAGATCTTAGAGGTGGGAGTTTGGTTCCAAAGGGAATGAATTTACGTATGCAGGACACGTTGTTCAAGGAGCTAATACTTACAGTAAACAGAGGTTGCTTAACTGTTGAGTAATGCTACAATAGTTATTTCCAATATTTTGCAAGAAACAATGTTCATGCAATGTTTTACCACTAGCAACTTGTTAGTGGTTTTAATTTAATGCCAAAAAAGTCTCTAAGGGCTGTAATTTCAAAAACATGGAGTGTCACACATTGGGAACTATACCCTCTTTCTACTTTTGTTAAGGTAAGATATACATGAAAGGGACACAGTTTCTTTTCTCCCATTAATAGTACTTTAAAATCTAAAGAGTGTTAGAACACCCTTGTGACATCACAAGTAGTAAATCATATCCATTGAAAGGAGATACATATGTGTGCAACTTATGTCACAGGTTGAAGAGAAAGTCTTTAAAAAATGCTTAAAGAAACTCTTTCTGCAATGAATTATTTCAGGAAGGCAGATACAGTCTGAAATGGCCTTATTTGTCTCCTGGTTTTGGAGCAGTGATGTGTTTACATTATAGTCAGGTCAAACCTAGCGGTACTACAAGCTTATACGGAATTCTTTGTGCAGTGTATTACATTTATTGTGATTAATGTTTGAATAGAAAAAGTTTTAAAGTGAATGAAAATAAATTACCTGTAAAGCGTCCCTGGATCTTCCTCACTCCTATAAACATTCATAATACTGCTCTACTTACTGTATTTCACTGTAGCTTTACAGTATGACTAGCAGATTTCCTTTACCCTGGAAATAGGAGGCAATTTTTTAGTGGAGGGCACCTTTAGCAAACATGCCTATTAATGCAATTCTCATCAAGTTCTTCCATTTGAGATAGAAGCAAGTTCTTATTTTAAAGAGGGAGAACGAAAGGATAAGGTGAAGGGAATGCCTTTGAAATGTTTTACTCTTGTTAAGTGGCAGAGAGAAGCAAAAGGTTTTATCTCCTATGTTTTTGCTTTCTCTACTGCTGTGACATTTATAGGTAGGTATGCATGCCTATATAGCTATACATATATTTAGATATCTCTATTGAATAGAGGCAGGAGTCCTGAGCTAGATTTGATTAAAAACTACTTTTCTCTAGTTAGGCATTTTAGTCCAAAATACTGGAGACTAAACATGAATATTTTTGCCACCAGTTTAATAACAGTTTCTTTGCTAGTGCAATCCTATCGTTATCACTTTCTTTAAACACAGCAACATAAGATTCTCTTGGTCTGAGATAAGTAAATTCATGTGTATTTTTTTATGTGGTATAATACTGTGCATACCTATGCACATACACAGTTTTTTCATGAACACATCTACATTAGCTCTTGTGGATTATCATTCAGTTCTGAGCAGATTGGTCTTTGGCTGCTTCATTATGTTAAAATCTGAATAAAACTTCAGGTGGCCCTTGGGAAAGCTTGCCTTCAATGAGAACTTAGAATTTAAGATATGACATATCAATTGATTATTATTTGCATCAAACTCACCCCCAATTGGCATCTACTTGTGAAAATAACTATAAAAGTATGTTTCTTCATGATTTCTTTTCTCTCTTCTCTAATCATTAATTGTTTTTGATAACTAGGAGCAGAACCCATATCAGAGAGTCTGTGTGGCTACACCTGTGCCTTTTAATACAGAAAACATTTCATGGTATTCATGTTAATGTCACTCTCTAGATCTTGTTTTATAGATCATAAGTTCCTTTAAAATACTCCATGTCTCATATTCTTTGGTGAAGCATCCACAGGGGAAGACTGACTTTCCATTCAGATGTTCATATACACATGGTGGTACATAGAAAAATATCCATAATGGTTTGTCAGACTCCTCATGAAATTCTTGATGGGATGCTAGCTTATTTGCTTAAAGGCAAAGTGTGCAGACACATCTCATAACATGGAGAAAGAGCACAGTACTAATACAATCACATGAAGGAAAGAAGTCTGTGAAGGAAACCTGTGACTTTAACCAAAGAGGCAGTTAATTGTGATGAAGTTTCTGGCAAAGACTCTGCTTTGGAGTAGGAAAGTGAGCATGGAGTTATCTGGCAAATGACTGTGAGAAGGAGATGAAAACATGCTGTGCAGGAGAGGTTCCAATTACCCAAATCCACATCAGGGTTGTGAGTGCTTGGGAAGATACCTGCAGCAGTGCAAGACGTGACGTAATCACAGACGCAGAATGAAATATCTGTTCTTTGTTGTGAAAAATGGTCCAACATATTTTCTTTGGTATTGCTAAAAGAGCTTAAAGAGAAAGCAAAGGAAGATACAAAATAAAAGAATAGAAATTAGAGCAAGAAATGCAAAGTGATGAAGAGGAACTAATGAGGTGGATTGAGAGAAGTGGTGATACAGAAGTGAGAAAAATTCTGTAGAAATTATGTATGAGAGTGAAGGGAGTGAAATGAGAAAGCTGAATGTAATTCCATTACTGTGGAAGTGAATAGCATGAAAGGAAAAATGAGGGAAATGCCAAGGAGGCAGCAGATAAGAGAAAGGTTGTGTTAGGCTGGCATGTCACTGGGGAAATGATTTGCACACTGATTCATGTATTTTCTCCAGTGTGTTTCACTGCTTATTGCCTTTCAGAACTGATAACTTTCTGATTATTGGATGTCAGAATATTTTGTTCCATGAAGGAAAAATTTGCTGACGGGATTTCACAGACTTGTTTTGTGTGCCATTACTTGTCATTAACCATGTCTTCTTCCTACTACCGTTTAGACCTGATGTAATGCTGGTTTATACAGCTCCTCCTAAAGAAACGCTCAACATGAGCATGTTATAAAAGTATTCTACAGAGTTTGCCAACACTTGAGGGCAGGAACACTCAGATATTTTTGAATACTTTGTTTCTAATTTAGGACTAACTGGAACATACCTCATCTCCACAGTGTCATTTTCTTTAGAAAAGAACATTGGTTTCATATATGGAACAAAAGGATGATCATTAAAACCCATCTGTGGGCCTCTTTAATAAACAGAAGCATGAGATAACCCAAAGAGCTTTCACAGAGCTTTACACTGAAACTTCATGTCAGGGAAATCTGCAAAGCTCCGAGATTGTTTGGAAGTAAGAAGGTAGAAATCCTTAACTATTAACCAATGAAACCATTAACCAACTAAAAATCAGTCCATGCACTAGCAGATATTAATATGTCCGTTGACACTGCATTCCTGGAATCCCTTAACAGTAGCAATAAAATGTCCATATTTGCATATCTAAACTCTTCTTGAGGAGTGGAAGTTCATTTGATGTAAATTGTGAACCCTTTTTAATATCCACCTGACACACAAATATTTTTCCACCAGTGAACATTACTTGGACCAGTATAGCCATGAAATACACAGAGAAAAGCTGGTCTAGAAAAGGAAGAATTTACCAAGCAGAAATAGACTTTTTGGAGCCTGAATTATCAAAAATTCTTATCTTCCATGTGAGGGGATGCTAGAAAATGTTATTATTTTGGATTTAGTTGCATAGGAGCTGGTTAAAATTCAAATCTGGGTATGGAGGATACATATTAACACTCCATCATATGCCAAAAAATTCTCCTTGGCATATGGACCATTATTAGCAAAATTACTTTAAAAAGAACTGGTTGCCCTGTTTTCCTGGGTTGTCTGTAAGGTTAAAAAAACGTCCAAAACTGCACCATTTTGCTGTTGAAGATAGGTGACCTTCCTATTTCTTTTCCTGAGGGTGAGTGTATACGAAAGAGATAAGCTAGAATGTCAGACAGCAATGTCAGCTATGGCATGGTGGTTGTTCATATCCAGGCTGTTGCCAAGCAGAACACGCAAACTAAATGAAAATTCACTTCTCCTTTATGAAAGGTGGAAGAAGCTACCTTGCCCTCACAGCAGGACTAGATGATGTACTATAAAAGACTGCTGTATTTTACCCTGTGCTCTCTGGAATACTGTCAGAGGGAAGAACGTATGGAGAACCTTGAAATTCAGAGCCAATTATTCTTCCCAAGTTTTGCATGGTTCTCAGGATGGTGAGTAATGGGTTGCTGTTCTGCACAGCAGCACAGCTGTACAGCTACTGGATTTGCTTCAACAAAACATCAACTTTTCAGTAAAAAATTGGCTGCAAGAAGATAACAGATGTACAAAAGAAAATAGGGAAAGAATAACTCTTAACATCTTTATATATTGTTTACCAGAAAATTTTAAAGGGAGAAAAAGCTTAACTGTTATGGCAAGTTGATATTTTTGCCCTTATAAACTAATTTTATCGTACTAATTTGTTCATGTTATTGTACTGCAGATAAGAGCGCTGTTGTTGCAGCTTGGCAGGTTCATATTCAGCCTTCTTTTACCAAGTACTTGTATCTTTGGTGCTATTTAAATGGCAACAGAAGCTGGCAAGAATCTATGGCTACACTTCTTGTTCTTTTAAAGAATGAAAAACACGCTGGTTAACTCTTGTCTTTGTTTAGTCTATTGTTTCAGATTCTTTGAAAAGACGATGGTAGACATTTTACGGGAGAGAATTATGGTTCAGTCTCTAAAAAGTTTATTTCTGTTTGCTAACAAACTGGTCTTTTGGGGGCTTTGCATTTCTTGTATTATAGTAGCAGTCATGGATACTAATTCCCAAATATGGGCTTGTAATTCCTGCTTGGGGTTATAGTCACAGAAATATGAAAGGCACAGGAACTAGGAATATTGACATGATCCCAGAAGTGTTACAGAAAGAGATGTCATGATGTCCTTTAAGTGAAGCTGTGACTGGAAATGTTCAGGACTCACTGTCCCAGTAAACCTATTGTCCTCATTATATGACCTCTTTGTGGGCACCACACAAACACATAACAAAAAAGCTGTCTCCTGCCCAGAAAAGCTTATTTTCTAATTTACAGCTTCTTTGAGCAGCTACTGTCCACAATAAATCTCAAAAGGTTGCTTTCTGTTAACAATCCATTAGAGTTTTCACTGAAGCAAGCGCTGAACTCGGGCAGCACTGACCTGCACGTGCTCCCGAGTGTTTACATTGCAGTGACTCTGGTGCTCACACTCCATCCTGTCCCTGCCAGTGTCATAAAAGCTGCTGTTCACAGAGGCATGGTAAGGCGTGGAAGCAGGCAGTGATACTTCCTGAGAACAGTTTCGCAGTTCTGCAACACTTTGAAAGTCAGGGACTTTTGAAGCAGAAATAATGATGTGGGTGTGAGGTGTCTTTGCCTCAGTGGATTTCTCTTCCATGAACTTGTCTAGTTTTCTGCTGAACTGCAGCACAGAGTTCCACTCCAAAATTGCATATTATTGTGAATGTGTCTTGTTTTGCTTGTTTAGAGCCTGGTACCTGCAAAGTTTCCAGGGTAACGCAACTTGGTAGGACAAGCAGTGCTTTCTTGGGATGGCCTCAGATAAAAGATGTAACCAAATGCATACTTGCTTTACAGTAAAAAAAAAAAAAAAATTAATATTATGATCCTGTAGATATCAGTGCTTTAAAAAAAAAGTATTTTAATAATTAAAAGCTTCTATTGGTGATAGCTTAGCAACATAATGTCAGGAAAAGTCAGTAATGATGGGAAAAAACAAACAAAAAAATCAGCAAGGGAAAACCTCAAACTATTGCTCTGCCTAGAAGAGCCAGTGTGCATAACAAGATAGTCTTGTCCACAGCCTTGGGAAACAAGATAGACAAGGGTGGCTTTTTGTTTATGCATTATTGGATGTTTTATATATAGTGGTTCAGGGATTCCATCAGACGAGGTTTTTATTCTCTATCTCTTTTTACAATTCACTTTTAAATATGGTATGTCTACAGCAGGGTTACAAAAATTATTTAATTTAACCCACCCAGAACTTCATGCTGCTGCAGCTTGACTGTGCAACCGGACTCTTGGTTTACAGCCAGCAGCAGTGTTTCCTCTCCACTGCAGTAAACTGGCGGGTAAACGCACACCTTAACTTCCAAAACTGACCACAGGAGTCTTCATTCCTTACATCTTTTTAAAATGTATTTTTCAATACTTGATAATTTGAATAAGCAATTGATCAGAAACAGAACATGTACTGAAACACTTGCATATCTTGCAAGTAAAGTTTCACATGTTGTACAAACAGAAATTCACTCTATAGTTTCACATGAATGCTTAAAATAATTATTAAACAAGTCTTTATTTTCATGCTGGGCTGAGGTTTCCTTCCACATCTGTAGTAAATTGTCCTAAGGAACATTGATTCAAAAGAACCAGACTGTCTTTTAGTAGCATGGTTAGGATAGGCAGATGAGTCATGAAGAAGATTACCGTTATAGTTGATGTCAGGAAAAAAATCCCCAGTTTTATGTATTATATTTCAGCAAGTAAAATACATAAAAATTTGGTTTCTTTAGCAAGATAATCTGGTTTCACTAAGTCTTCTGCCACCCTTTGAGCGGTCTGCCTTCTGTGTCTGAAGAGTATCTATGAATGGATGAAATGCTAGAAAATAATAAAAAAGAAATGGTAGAAGTTTATGTGGCAGTATGTATTGCCACTTGACAATTTTCCAGCATGTGATTGATGTTTAACATTTATGCATCATACTTATTAACTCTGAATGACTTTTGCTGACTTGATTTAGCTTGAATGTTATCTGATGTTATTTAATGAGCAACTTGCCCTTTATCTGAACAGTGGATCCTGTAGCACCAGTTCTTGCAGGCTTTCTCTCCAAGCAGCATAAATAATTGTCCTTTCTGAGTTATTCCTTTAGCTTTTTTTGGAGACTATTAGACTTTGTCTGTCTTCTGGTAGTGAGGGAGAGCTGTACTACACAGCTAGAAATCAAGACAATCTACGTTTCAGAAGAATGCTTTTCTTCATGGCACTATCTTGCAGCGTATGTATGTTTGGCAGGAGAGTTACTTTTATTTTTCAAACTCGAGGCAGATAGCATATAAAGTGAAAGCTCAGTGGAAGCCCAATTTGAATTGCTAGATTATACACTAGGATTTGAAGAAACAAGGGCACATTAGTATAATATAGGAGGAAAACCCAGTGTGAACCAACCTTTTTGAAAAGAGATTTAAAAATACAATAATTTGTGATAACACTTATTTTAGGAAGTAGGAAATGAGCTAAAGTAGAAATTATATCAGTCTTGCAGGCATTCCAAACAAGAAGGATGCATATAAAAAGACAGCTAAATAATTGAGGGAGTTATGCTCTACTTTGGCATTTGTGTTCTCTCTGAGTTCTACACATGACCATATGTAACTATGGTAGGTGAAGTCAACTCTTTGGAAACAACTCTAGAATGTTCTGGTTTCAACTGCATATGTCAAATCTCTTACTAGTGCTGTTTCTGATTTCTGTCTTGCATAGTAAATGGGCATTAGCCAAAAATCCAGAGAGTAGTAGTGTAAACTTGACTTACAGTTTTGAGTCAGACACATAAGGAAGAAATTTCTGATCTATAATGCAATTTGAAAACCCAACTTAGACAAGAATTAAATATTCTGTCAGTATCTGATTTGCTTTTTATTGATGATCTATAGCTGCTGTGGCCATTATTTCTGTGGAAAACTGCTCAGTTTTCTTCAAGCATTTCTCCCTATGCTGTTCTACCATCTGTTGATGAATATAAGTAAATATTGTTATTGTAAAGATACTCTCTAGTCTGGCCTGTAACGTGTGATCCAAATTAAATCTTGGCTCTCTGGGGAGTTGGTGATTTTTAGTGGTTCTGAGTATGAGTGACTGAGAGTGTGTATAAAAACCACAAGCCACAAAGGTCATTTTTATTTATTTATTTGCTTTGGAGACCCTGCCCCTGCTTGGGGAGGGGGTGCTAGAAATCTAGGTGCATGAGGTAAGTTCTCCTTACATATGGAGTGAATTAGGAAAGGCTGAGAGAGAAAAATACTGCATTTTCCAGTGTCCATCATTATGAAATTGGAATATGTGTTAAGCAGTTGCCAACTTTACATGCTGAGCAGGATACTGACAGTAAGCTTGTCATCTTTAAGTTGCTCATTTTGCCAATATGTTTCTCTTTGGTCTTGATGGGGGAAAATCTTAGGCAATCTCAAATATATTAGGTAGTGAAGCACACCAAGTTAGAATTGTTTAAATGGAAAATTTAGCCACATTAATAGTGCATCATCTTTTTTCTATTAAGAAAAAAATAATAGCAAAGGTTACAGGACAAAATTTAAATATAACCAAGTTAAATAAAGACAGAGTGGCCACATGGTGGGAAAAGAATTAGCCTAAAACAGCTTGAGAGGAAACAAACACATAGCAGGTCTATTTTATGTATTTGTAAATAAATACAAAGTGAAACACTGAAAATTGACCTGAGAGCCTCTCCTTGATTTTGGAGGAGAAAATTCACTGGAAATGTCAGAATAACAACTGGCATATGTCAGGTGTAGACGAAAAAAGAACTAAATTCTTAAACACTATTCAGGAAAGTATTTAAAATAACACCAACAGTGTGTGGAATGATATTCTTTTATCTAACTATTGTTATAGTTGTCTACACGATATAATTCTCAGTAAGTAAAGGAAAACAGGGGAAGAGCTTACTTTCCTGCATTATTTTGCAATGTGAAATTAGGCTATTTTCCCAGATGTCTCTGTTATGTATCCAGTTGGGCAAGCCGAAAGAGTATTCTGCTGTTTCATTGAATAGAGTTCTTTGTAAATTAAGCACACTACATTTATAAAGCATTTGGCTAAGCAGCTACCTGAACTGATGCAGAGAAAGCAGATGAAATACACTCAAAATTAATATCGTTTACTTGTGCTAAGAAATATTTTCCTCACTGAAATGTTAAATGCTAGTGTGAACTGAAATTAACTCTTAAGAATAGGACAACATCTAGGACTTAATTTCCAAAGATATAGAAAGCAAAATGAGTGCAAAACATATTCTGTGAATCAACCACATAATTCCAATATGAATAATGAAATAAATTTTAATGATATTACTAGAGGGCGAATGAAGCAGCTCCCAACTGATTAAAATGACATTGTGCACTTTGAAGCAACACTGAATAAGGCATCAGATTGGAAACCTTGTGATCAGAGAAATATTCAAAAGTTCTGATCAAGTGTATCATAAAGACAGGCCTGAATCAACGTCCTTTGTACCCTTATCCAAACTAAACCGAAATGCTGAGGTATGTAACATTC
Source organism: Dasyornis broadbenti (assembly GCA_013397935.1). Taxonomy (NCBI): domain Eukaryota; kingdom Metazoa; phylum Chordata; class Aves; order Passeriformes; family Dasyornithidae; genus Dasyornis; species Dasyornis broadbenti. Next base: position 597,368 of record VZRN01003885.1, on the reverse strand, counting down.
ATGTTGTTAGTGCATCATTCAGAATAACTTCCATGATTCAAATTAATGCATAATGAATACTCCTGGCTTCTGTTAGGAACTCTATGTCCCCTCTTCTGGACAGCAGAAATGATTTCAACTGTATACCCTACAGGCTGGCATACAAGAAACATTTTCATTTACTCTCTCAGCTCCAAAGTTTAACTCAAAGCGTTAAAAGTGTTTCCACTAAATATAAACCAGGTTTTCCACTAGCTCTTTTATGTTTTCGATTTCTCAATATTTCTCAGTATTTCTCTTGATTTGGCAGGTCAGTCTGTTTATACAGGCACTGACCATGATTACCTTCCGTTGGTTTTGCTTTTGCAGGAGGCAATCAGAACTTTGTAGAATCCGGGTTTTTTTTTTTTAAATTTTCAGAGTTCTTCTAATTGAGAGATGAAGAGAGACAGAAGGAGACAGAAAACTTGATGAGTTTTTAACAAATATGTTTTTAAAGTGTATTTGCATAATGGCACCATTCTTAATTGAAACTTTTTTGAAGAAACACCAAACTTGTCCTAATCTACAAAAGTCCTGCTATAAAAAGCAACACTCTAAGAGCTAGTAGTCTAAACACAGGAATATAGAATTGTTCTATCTTAGGAATATAAACCTGATAAGGTTCAGCTTTGGTTTGCTTCTTGACTCATTGCTGTGGTCTACAAAATAACTACCATTTGATGTTTCTTGTTTCAGCTTTATCTGAAGCATTCTGGTGTAAGAATTATAAGGGGGAAAGTACAGTTCTTCTAATAAGACAAAACCTGACAGAACTGATTTTGCTCAAAAGTAAGCAAAAATTGCTGTGGATTGAAATGAAATTTGTAAAGTATTGGCAGTAGCAGAGCTGGAGTAATTTAGTACTACAATTAGAACAAGTCTGCAGCCTTCATATACCCAAATTGACATCAGTCTGGAATGACTTTTCCAGAAAGAGTAGTATGGTGAAGAACAGAGTAACGTGTAGGCATCCTCAGCAGAGGCATGCCAAACAATGAACCACGTGGTTTACTTATTCAGTATTTAACAGAGAAACTCCTACAACATGAGTGTATTTCCCTACATCCGCCCAGAAGGCTGGACACTGTGCAAAAATGGATCATTTAAATGTGTGACTGGAATACATCTTTAAGAAAGCTCTGTCTTACACCATGGTATGAAATGATCTTACGATTTGTAAATAGTTTTCCCAGATTAATTATAATCCTGAAATTCAGGAATATTTTAAATCACCCTGATTATATACATAGATTCTAGTCTTTGCATGTATACGCATGATATACATAATCAGAGAAATGTGCTTAATTCAAACCAACTGCAATCATGAAATTACTTTTTCCCATTTTTCCCTGTACAGAAGGCTGTGATTACATCCTTTTTATTTTTAATACGAGTTCCCTGCAATTCCCAAGCTCTCAAATGTTTCAAACCAGCTGTAGTAGTAGGACTTTTAATTATACTCTCGTTTAGTGAGTGACATATAGCTCCTTCTCAGTTTGAATTAGCCCTGGACAAACAGATAGGAGTAATGTGAACTAAAAAACTAAATGCAGAACAGCTGTGGACAGAAATGAATGCCTTGATTGAAAACACTCTCCTGGTAGTTTTCTCGAATGTTGCTATGGTACAAAAATTCCGTTTTTATTGCAGGTTTTCTAAAGTGACAGGTGTCCTTTAGAGCAGCTTTCCTGTGCTTTTACCTTTAGTTTTGAAAACAAAGTTGTTAATTTGCAATTTACTTCTGTATATTGAAAAAGGCAGCACATTATTGTTGCTGCAGTAACCAAACCCCATTCCCCAGAAAAATGCATCTGGACAGAATCTTTTCTGGGGAAGGGTCTAGCCTGCATTGGGCATAGTTTCTGATGATTTAGAGGTCTTTAATGAGCTTCCTGGAAATAAAAGAAAACCCAAACCATATAATTACTGAATTAGCTGAGACATTAATTAAAAGCGTATTTTTGATAAATTGTATTTCTCTTTTTAAAAAAAAAAAATTAGTTTAGAAAATACAAACACTTTGTTTTAAAAATAAGCTGTGCCATTATAAATGCACCAATTTCCTTAACTGAACACTTCATATTTGATGCATTTTTACTTAGGGTAGCGAATGTTAATCGTATCATGCAAACAAATGGCCTGAGCCTTATTTCCATCACAGGGTCAATTCTTCAGTGCCATGGGAGTTTTTAGAAAATAAACAGGAAAAGTGTAATAAAACTGCCAAAACAAGACTGTCTTAAAGTATGGTCTTTGGAAATGACGCTTCTAATTGCCCAGGTGCAGTTGGATTGTTAACTATGTCAGCAATACCTCAGAATCCAACAGATCCTTATTTTAGTGCTTCTCAGCTCAGTAGCACTTTGTGTAACCAACTTTGAAACAAACAACAACTCAGGGCAAGAATCCAGAACAGTTGCAAAAGCATAGATTTTTTTGCTTTGTCTTGAAGTAGTTGTGTCATTGCTGAGCATGACTTTTCATAATCGGCTGTGTTTCTAAATTCACTTTCTATCTGCTTTGTCTTGTTTATGCTTAGAATTTAGCTAAGTGTTCAAGCAGACATCAGAAATCTCTATTGACTTCCATAGCTAACCGCTGAACATGAACTGAAATTTAGAGGCTTGCTTTTAATATCAGCATGATATTAGCCTGGGATAAGTGTTACAATGCTTGCTGGGGACTTGGTATGATTAGAAACATGCCCCTGCAGAGTCAGCTGACAAAAACTGTGGCAGCATGAGGCAGAAAACCTCAAGTTCTTTGGAAGGGCAAAATTTTGGATGAGCTATATCACTTGGTTAAGCTCAAAACCTCTTAAGGACGTCCTTTAATTTGGGAGGCTGGAAGTATGTACCAAACTCTCCTTGAAGAGTCAAGGGGGAGAAGCTTCTCCTGGAGGAATTCAATCCAAAAATCTAACCCACATACATCGACTCTCTTTTCTGCTGGAGGAATGTCTCTCTTAACCAGTTACAGAAGGTGTCACAATTAGCTAGTTTAGGTACCTAACTCTGATACTTGGCTTGGAAATATGTGTAAAACACCCAGAGCAGTGCATCAGAAGCATTCTGAATGGTGTAATTTTTGTGCGTCTCACAGAACATAATATCAGAAGAATCTACATCATGATCCTTTTGAAATCTCTGACTTAATGCCTGAACAGGTAGCACTGCTAGTGCCAAATGCCCTCTTTGCACAGGAAGTTTCTACAAGCCTATGTAGTTTGCTTGGATCAAATGCTATCACTACTCAGAGGTTAAATTATGGATTCTTTGGCCAGATCGTCTTCAATTCTATGAAAGGTTATTTCAGTTTCCTAGCTGGTATTAACTAGTAAATGTAAAATTTTCCACTAGGAAAAAAGCTGAAGTCGGAAAATTTCAGATCATATAGCATGAATTATTTATATGGCTGACATTCCTGTCACCTGAAGCTTCTTAGAGATTAATATATTTGGGCTTTTTACATTGCAAGATAAGTTTCATGAGGCTGTACTAGAGAAAGAATGGAGAATGAAGGCAAATATGGATTTTGCAATTACATCTGAGCATAAATTGGTTTGCTTCCAAGTTGCTTCCAAGTTTTCTGTTCTAATTTGGATTAAAACAAACTAGTTTAAACACAAACTAGAGCAATTGTGAAGAAAAGTTATTGTTTGATTTTTGTGCTCTGATAAAAGTGATGCCGTTTTCTTAAAAATCAGGTGTTCAACCTGAATACTTAGGATATTTCAAGGGAACACACAACAGCTAATCTTTGACCACCAAAATTTAAACTTTAAGCAATACCCATGTCCAGGCCTTCTGAGTGTAAGTTGAGCATCTTTTACAAGCTCCAAAAAGTAGGCTACATAAGTGCTGCTTTGCTAGCTCCATTTGATAGAAACAGATTCCTGTGTAGTATTTGCAGAATCCCTCACCATAGTTAGCTTTGCTCTGGAATCTGACAGCCATTTTCTTTTTCAGCTGAAGCAAAACAAAATAAACAATGCAAAATTGTCCTGCAAATGAACACTGATAATAAAAACCCAGCTTCTGTAAGAGGAAGCTGTTAGTACTTAAAAGTAGAGGGGTAAATCACAAACTCTGAAGGGCTTTCCTAGGAGACATCCAGAGAAGAGTGGGAGGACAGTCATTGCCTTCCTTTACTTAGGCAGCATGAGAAGGACAGCTCAGCCAGATCTTGGACATGAAATTTCTTCCCACTAATATGAACTAATCTATTTTTAAAGCACTTAGAATGTTTTGTTAGCTATAGTAATAATAATAATGGAGTTATTAATATAGCTTCACTCTGTCTAGACAGATCTATATCTAGCTGAAAATTATGAGAACAAAAAGAAGAGAAACAGATTTATTTCTGAATTCCAACATCTCTAATTCCAAAAGTTTCACTGAGTTCCCACCACCCACCATGCTGAAATGACACCAGTGTACAAGGAGTTGGCAGAACACGACGCTTATAGCGAGCATGCACTGCAACTTTTTTGGATTGCACCAAGCACTCACTGTCATGTTCAGCAGCCGAGGCTCAGAGGTTGCTGTGTTTGGCCAGAGCTGACATCAAAAGTCGGGTGACCCAGTCACAGAAATAGAAGTAGAATTTGGTGTGAACTAAAGACATGTGTCCCCAAACACCTGCAGATCAGCACAACTCACCTCTCCTGTCCCACCTAGAAACCGATGGCCCTGTACCTTTGCACCACCCGACGATCAGCCGAGCAGCCTTTCATCCCTCCAGTGCAAGCAAGTGCTCAGGTCGTCCTGAAGCAGCCACATTCCCTCAAGCTGCAGGTAATCTTTTACAAACCTGTGCCATATGTGACCTTCCACCCCCAGAGAAGCTGTTCACTTCCTTCCTTTGCCCAAGAAGAAGCTTTTCCCCTGGGAGCTGCTCCCTCAAATCAAGCAGCTGCCCCTAACTTTTCCATAGAGCAAATTGCCCTCTTCTTGCCTAAGGTGCTTCTTTCCTCGTACTGCCTACCTGGTGCTTCATGGTTTAACACTTATCCAGGATAAATTGTAACTCTCCCAGTAACGGTCTTCTGAAATTTTCATCTCATATCTTGTCTGGTACTGGGAATTTGGCTAGCTCCTGAATGACAAAGATGATTCCCCAGACTAACTCTCCTTCACTGAACTATTCATTCTATTCCTAATATTAAAAGGTGCATCTCAACGCTGTTTCAGGACGCTGCTGGTCTTCTATTTTTTTCTGCTAGGTTGTGCTGTACTTATGATCAGGAATGTCAAATGCTTCAGCTCCACTGTGAAAGTAAAGAGCATGACTGCATTGCTGACCGTTTTTCTTTTAGTGGTTCATAACCCTCCTCAGACACAGTGCATCTCTGTGGAAGTATTCAGTTGTTTTCCATATTTCTGGATGTTTTAAACTCTGCTTATTACTGTGATTTAGAACTCTTGAATTTCCATCAGTGATAAAAAGCCTTGAGAAAATGTGCTTGCAGACCTCTTCATTGGGAGGGGAAGGAAGTGGGGAAAGACTGAGTATCACTGGGTGTGGCAGTGTCTTACTGTGGTGAAAGTGTCATGCTATTGTTATATCCTTAATGCCAAACTGGGATACAGCACAAGGATCCTCTGCTACCTCAACTCTAGTCCCCAAATCCTTAAATCCCTCAAATCCCACCAGATATCACCCAGCACACCATTTCATCTTCCCTCATCTCTGTGTACCACGGCCTTCCCACCCATGATGTCTACTCCAGTACTATTGATGTTTTTCCTTTGGTGGGTCACCCCAGACTTCTGAGATTATGTCTTGAAGTTTTCTCTTCCACTCTGTCCTGTATACTCATCTGTAAGTTCCCAATTTCTGTCTGCATTCGAATCCTTTTCCACCTGTGCATTCACCCCATTAACCTTCCTCCCCATTCCAATTCTGTATGTCTGTAGGAACAATTACTGACAAGTCCATTTCTGTTTTTAAAGCTATGGATTTATGAACCTTCCCCATGTCCTCTTTCACTCCCTTGGACGCTAGTGCCTGCTAGCTGGCTGAACTTATCCCCTTTCTTGGATCTGCCCTCAGAAATAAACATGCCCCAGTGCTTGCTTCTGGCAGAACTCTAAGAAACCTGGACACCGGCTCCTGTAATCAAAAATCTGCTCAGATGGCAAAGAAAAACAAGAGATGTTTGGGATGAAGAGTCCATATAGAGCCCTGTATGAACTGCTGTCCTTCAGTTCTTGATTTATTTTACTCCTGGTACACTTTGCTTTTGGTTCTGTAATCACTCAGGGGCAAGAAGGCCAGCTCCTTACGGCCCAGTTAAATCAGCATCTGTGGTTTAACTGATCAGCATTACATAAGATGAACTTCAGCAGAACATAACCGGTCCCAACTGAAAGGTACGTTGCTGCACAACATATGCAAAATACATGATCATGCGAAAGATGAACAAATTTCTTGGCTTCATTCTCCAGTTCTGTAATCTCTTCCATGTGGAAACATCCCTGCACCCAGTCAGGCCTCCATGGAGTTCTATCCTCCCCTGCCGTGGCTCTGGCCATGAAGCAGCAGCACTTGACATGATCCTTGAAATTACTTTTCTAAAGCTCTTGTTTCCATAGTTAATTTTGTGGGGCGTTAATGAGGCTGAGGGACAAGAGGAATGAACAGGGAGAGAAGGAACCTGGGTTCGTGCCAGAACATGTGGTGGATAGTAGTAGTCTGAGTTCTAAAATGGAGGTGTTGCAGCCAATGAGCTCAGTATTTCCCATATTAATGAATTTTAAGGTTGGCAAGAAGCTGCTTAGACAAACACGAGAAGTGTAACTAGGAAGGATGAGAAATACTCTGTTAATATTACTCTCCCCCATCCATATTTGTATGTACACAAAACCCCCTCTATTTATTTTAAATTCTACTCAGATTGAACCGTGAGATGACTTTAAGTGACCAGTTTGGCAACAGTTTGGAAATATTATATCCAGAGACAATTTTATTCCCAAATTGAATTATGTGTGGCAAACTGCAAGTTAATAATTTAGGCCATGAAAGATATAATAAGAAGGATTTTTTATTGTCAGTCAGCCATATGTGTTTCAGAACAACTAGTGTTTTTGAATATTTGGATGTGGTTTTTGTATTGGCACTTGCTGTGAAGACAGCAAAGTGACAGCAAAAAAGACTAGTATAAAATTTTAATTCTCTTGATATTGTCCAGAGTAACAATTTTTTCCCCCTGAGTTATTGACATAAATGTCCATTTTGATTTTATTCTATCTTGAACGGGATGATGCTTTAGGGTTTTTTTTTCTTTTTTAACTAAAAATGAGTTGAAACCTTTATTTTCCCAGCTTTCTTAGCTTTTCAAAGCCTGCTGAAATGAGACAGCATGTGTTTATAGTAGACTCTTCAATTTTTTGAAGGTTTCCATTGGAACAACTGTAGAAAGATAAAATGTTTTGCAAATTTACTATTGTATATTCTGTTGTAGTTCTAACTTCAACCCCAATATAATTCCTTTGCATTTGTGCTTTGAATTGGTTTCACTGATGAAGACACAATAAATTATACATAAAAGAACGCGATCTTCTAAGACGATGTTCATTAGGCAGTTCTAACTTGTAATTCATCAGAAACCATATGCTTTGTGCATTGGATCACAGCTGTAAAACTGACTTGAAATTACCAAATGAAGGCTTGGTGCCAGTTTCCAGTGAAACCAATGACAAAACTTCATTTATTTCAATGGTTCAGAGTGAAGTGTGCAATATTCACAACTACAAATTAAGAGTTTTTGGTTTTGAGCCAAAGTTTCATTTTTCCCTTTGCAAGTTTGCAATCCTGAAAATGTAGGCGAACTCCCTCCCTCTTTTTTTAGTGTATGAAGATATTAAAAAATACAGTCTGTTTTTCAGTCATTTTAGTCCCTTCTGTTTCTTCACTCCAAACCAAGGTTTAGTAACTCAGGGCAGTCAGGTTACAAGGGAAAAGGAGACTGAAGTGTCAAGTGTTTCTGGTCAGAGCTCAAGTGATAGAGAGAGCAGCATGGCTGTGTGAGCCCTGATAGCCTCTCACAGCGTTGGAGGGCCAGGTCCTGTCCATCAGTGTCCATGATGTTGCCAGACACACCATTCCGCTGTGGATTCTGTAGTCTGATCCTGAGCTAAGGTAGCAAAAGGAGAGACCATTTAATTTATGGAAAGAGGGGTGTTCAAGCACCAAAGGGGTATTTTGGGAAATGTGCCCGCCCTTTGTTAAAAAAATCTATGTCATTTATTATTATTTTTGTGCAATATTATATGGAACTGTCTATCACCTGCACTAGAACAAGATTTGTAAGATGCCTCCAAATTAATGATGGGACTTCTGAACTATTGAAGGGATTTCTGGATATAGATCCCCTTGAAAGAAAAGTGGACGAGTGGTGTCATTTTGCACTTCCCTTGTTTACATCCTGTAGCACTTTTCCAACTTTTAGAAGATTTCTGCCCCTTTTAACCTTGGAAAAGAGGCTAGGCTTGTGGCTTGTAGACTGAAAGTGTTCACTGTCTAAGGAACTTTGAGTCTTAGCAGGGAGTTCATACTGGACTAAAAGCAAAAACCTTTCTCTAATCCTGGAATTCTCATGAAGCGGAGAATGTTAGAGTCATCTACAGCTGCCTGGCATTGTTGCTGAGGCACAAATTGAAGTGGCTGATTTGCCTGGCTTGTCAGCACCTTTGAAATCCACTGCCTAGCCTTGCCCCCCAAAAGACGCCTTGGAGACAGTCAAGGAGCCAAAGTGAAAGACAAAGCCAGAGTCCACCTACTTGTCGAGTTTTCTTCCTTTGTTTCTTTTCCTCTTTTATAATTGCCTTTCTTTTTGCTTGTTCTTATCCCAACACTAATGTTGTAATATTGGTAAGTGGTTTAATTAGAAGATTTATTAACTTGTGTTTTTAATCTTTTTACTGAGAAAAAGTACCAAAAAACTTAACATCAAAATAAAGCTGTTACACAATCCAATAGTTGGGTGCAGTCTGTCCCCTTTGAATTCCATGGCTAAATTCCCACTGACTTTCATGGGAGCCTATTAAGGAACAAGCTAATGTTATTTTGTAATATGTATGCCACATGGGGTCTCAATTTAGTCACTTAACTAAAGGCACCTAAACAAGTGGCCTTCTTTTTAGTGATGTGAATGACCCAAGTGGCTAAATGGGAATACAAGTGCTTAAATTTACTACACCCACAGCTGAATATGGTAAGCACAGTCCAGTACCATAACTTCATCTATATGGCTTGGCATCTATCAGTCATGCCGGGAATGTGTTGACAATGAGTGCTTCGAAAACACTTCTATTGGGTATATCCCATAAGTCTAAAATAAAAGTGGATAGCAAAGAAGAGAAGTAAATATGAAACAAAAATCTGGGATTAACTTAACAAGAATAAACTAATGCATGTCTGAGGCTTTGTTTCATGTTAGTAATTAATCACCTCTTTTCAGTTTATTTCTAATATTTCAAATAATTAATGTTTTAAAAATATAAAGCAATTTAAATTCTCATCAGAGCTGGGGTAGAGTTTTCCTGGAGCAGCATTCTGCAGTTTGGTGAAGATCCAAGAACTGGTTAATTTAGAGCAGGAAATGTTTAATGCACTTAGTTATTAAACACCAAATTATAAACAAGTACTTCAATATTTGGGAGATCATGACCTCCAGCATAATATAATTTAAAAAAAATTAGGTTTCCAAGTCACAGTAATATAAACTAAGACTCTTAGAATTTACAAAGCTATTGTTTGCTCTTTTCATAGGATGAATATTAAAATTTGTCTTGTCAGTTTAAGGATTAAGGCCAAATCTGTTTTTTTGTTATACCTTTGTAAAGAAGAATTGCAGGTTACACTGGTAAAGATTTTTTAAAAATTATGTATTCAGAAAGTATGGTATATAAAAAAATAGATATATAAGTATCTCCTGGCTTTAAGTGTTAATCACCATATACATTCACACAGAGCATATGAGTAAACCCTGTCACTTGAGACCACATATTTTATTCCTTCAGCTCTGTAGTGTGTGAGCTTTGTGATTTATGCTCATATGTATAATGAGAAATGTCTCATAATGTTTCCCTTCTCAATGACACAATTGTGCTGGGGTTCTTTGCTTTTTTGACAGCTTTCAGTGTGTGATCATGGGTTAGACTTCCTTTGGTAAACCCTGAACTGTTCTTTACTTCATTTCTTCTGGGGAGCTATGTACAGCTTCTGCATGTTTATCTCAGTTCTCCATTTTTCATTTGACCATTCTCAAGAAAGTGACAGAATTCATTCTGACTTCCACTTACTGGTGTGCAAGATGCCTTTATTGTTTAGGAGAAAGGCATATGCCAGACTATTCTAAAGTGTCCACCTTTCAAGCCTCAAGCTTACAGGATGGGAGAGCCTAATCTTCAGAAATATCTCTGCCGTTGGTCTTGCTTTGACCCTGTGTGGGTATTCACAAACCACTATGCTTGTTCAGATTGTGTCATCCAGTTCCAACAGTAATGAAGATTTCATGCACCAAAATTTGCAAGGTCTTGAGAAGATGTTCCTATGCCCTGAAAAACTTTGTTGCACTCCTGCTTGTTTTTTTGGCCGTTAACCCCAGAATCAAGGTGCCCGTTAAATTTGCCATGAAAAGAATTCCAAGAAAAAAGGTACTTACCACATTCTGTGCCTAACAGGTTGACTGTGTCACTCTTGTCACAGTAGCAAGCCCACTGTGAGTAACACAATTTTTATGGATAGTGCCAAGTGGTTGGAAGCAATCTCTCATGGTCACGATTGTTGGGACATGACACAAACCCAGGCCCTTTGTCACTGACAATGTGAGTGTCCTCAACCCTTCTGGCATCTATCTCCTGCACCAGCTGTCTGAACTTGAGGTGTTAAGAGCACATTTCCTTCATTAGCCCTGAGATCCAAACCAAGATTTCAGAACCAGCAGAAGTTCTTTTGTTTCTCCTCTTTGAATAAAAAGTGCATTTTATGAGAGGCAATGAATGGGTGGGCAGAATATCTGTTGGAAGCTGGGGCTCATTCTTCAGCAGAGACAATGCCTTTCTGCATTGCTGCTGGGACTTTAGATAGGCTTCAGAGAGAGCAGAAGCAAAGGAGTCCTGGTCCTTAGTGCTATCTGCCTAAAATTGGTTCCTAGAAATATGTGGAGTGTGTGAGGATGAATACTCATACTTTCAGATACCAGTTCGGCATGTTCTGCTTCTGTGGCTGTTTTGTTATCATTCTCCAGGAACAAGTCAAAGTCAAACCCTGGATGTTATTGAAAAGATTAGTATGCCTTTTAAGAACTGATTAATTGAGTTAATTGAGTTACTTTTTTTT
>VZRN01003885.1:563750-585995 GCA_013397935.1 Dasyornis broadbenti | reverse complement strand
TTTTTTTTTTTTTTTTGGTCTTCTGGGCCATGCTAAGGGGGAATATGGTAACAAAATGAGCAGTATACTCTGTTTCTTGCAGATGGATTTCTGGCTCCTGGTCTTCAAATTTCTGAAGCGATTGATGAAATTGATTCAAATTCTTAAGGACTTCTCTCCTCCATGAGACTTAAAACTGGTGCTAATGACCCTCACATACATTCTCTCTGTGAACCAGCAGCAACTTCCTCACTGATGTATCTGTCAAAGATGTGTTTATTATTGAATATTGCTGCCTTTGGAAGGATAAGAGAATCTGTTTCTTTCTATCATATCCATTCTTCATGGGATGTTTCTTTCAAGAACTATCCTTATTTCTGGCTTGGAATTCCATCTCAGACAGAAACTTAAATTTTCTCAATTCTTCACGTCTTCCCTCCACACTTTGAATGCCAGTAAAGCTCTACCTTATTTCTTATTTCTCTTCTTATTTCTGATTTCTGACAGGACAAGAAATTCCAGATGTTTTCTGAGACTCTGTCAACAGCTTAATGATCTGGGGTTGTTGTCATCTTTGTGTGCAGGCTATTCACATAGATAAGAGGCTGTCACAGCCTGTTTTTAGACTGCAGTCAGGGCTGCACCCATGATTGGAGTGCAGCTAACTGGATGGTAATGCTGATAAGTTTCAACTTCCCTGTCATCTGATGAGCATTCATGTGGCGCTCTTTTCAATTTCATGAGATCCTTGGTGATCCGGGAGCATCCGGGAATGGTGCTGCACTTGGCAGTGTTCTTACAATTTTTATTGGTATGAAGAACTTCCATTACCTCTCTGGGGTAATTTTGCCACCTTCCTCTGGGCTCGTGTTGTGTTAATATACATGTGTGCCATCGCTACGAAACAGAAGAACAGCTTACTTAAAAGTAAGACATTTTCTTCAAAGTATGTATATAGATTTTCTGCTTGCAGTGGACATATAGGAGGAAGACAAAGAATAATTTTTTCCTCTAGACAGAAGAGTGGAAGGGAAAATAATGTAGAAAGAAAAATTACATGGTCAAGAAGCAGATATTTTCCCTACTTTCTTCCACAGTATGACTGTATTTGTGCACTACATATATTTGATGGTAAGTTGTCTCTCTTCCTTTCCAAAATCTGCACATCAAAAATGCTAACAGAACTATTAGCACATTGAATGGGCCATCATATTGCTTTCAGGAAAGCATTAGCCAGGGATGCTAAACTTCACTTTTTGCTTTCAAAGTCTACCACATGAATAAATATCACCAATCATCACTGTTAGTCATAAGCAAGTAACCAGTTGAAACTACTGGGATCTAGAGGCAATTTTTTTTCTGAGCGTGCTTTTCATGCTGACATTTGCTTAATTGGTGGCAGTAAGGCAGCTATGCTTGCCACTGGGGTGAGAAAAATCTGACACCTGCTGCATTCTGGGTATAAATATTTCATAAAGATCCTGTCTACTCAAGTGGTGCTCAGGAGTTTAGGATTTGACTCAGTGTGAGGGAGCTATTGTGGCCTGCTTATGTTAATTGTCCTGTTGCTGCCTTCTTCCAGTGTCCTTAGGAGACTTGCTTCACTTTACCCCAGTTTTATGGCTGGCTCCTTTTTTGCAGTACGGATAAGAAAGATTTTGTGATGCTTTTCTGTGCTATGTTTAGAATCTTAAATTCAAGACTTGTAGTTTCTCAGACAAATTCAAAGTTACACAGGACCTCCCAGGATCTGTCCCCCAGTAAGAACAGAGAAAGGAAGCCACTGCAGTGGTTGGAGGGCAGAGTTATACAAAAGGTTACTAAATATTATTGCTTGTGCTTGATGACTTCCAACTGCCCTGCCACCCACCTTCTTGCCGAGCCAGAAGCAAATTTGAAAAAGAAACCACTGTGCATCACTTCCCTAGCAGAACATGCTGCAGACAAAAGGAATCGAAACCACAACTAGAGAATTGGATTTCCCCTGCTTTCTCCAAAATAAATATTTGTTTGCGACAAAAGCAGCCGGAAGAATGAGACATGTACCTTTGACAGAAAGGCTTTTGTGTTATTGCCAGCTGCAGTAGAGGTTTGAGAGTCCACTGAGAGCTACCTAAGGTCAGGCTGAGCTCCATCTCCCCTAACTTGTGAATTAACGTCTTCAGCTATTTGCACGAAACAAAAAGAGGAAGGCCCAGAGAGTCCCGCAGGAATCTATAGCAAGTGAAAAGCAAAATGAGCAGTGGGGCTGCCTCTTGGAGTTGCTCGCTATTCTACTCCTTCCAAACAGCAGCATCATTTCCTCTGAAGCCGTTGTGGAGCAGCTTTCTGTGCTGGCTGTCTTTGGGAATGAGCTCCAAAGGGATGGCACTGGTACAAAAGTACCTGTGCAGGTGCCCAAGTGCAGCAGGCAGCTCACAGCCATTATCAGGGGAGGAGACAAGCAGCTCCAGGAGATGGTTAGCAACAAGGACACGCAACGAAAGTGAGCTCTTTGGAGTACAGGAACTGTGTCCACTTCTGGATGCTGACCTTGAAAGGATCCATGCATCTCTGAGCAGGGCTCATTCTTTAAAAACCCCCAGTATTGCAGATCTGGGCTTTGTGTAGTAGCTTAGCAGGTAGAAGCTTTAACTAGAAAGTGGACAACATTTGTCACAACATCCTTCCCCACACAGTTTGAGTGGGTTTATTCAACAGTTTTACATTTTCTTGAATGTGGCCCAAAGGAATACATTCCTTCTGTGAGCTGTTGAAAATGCAGCTTAGATTAGTAGTAGAAGAGGTAGCAGAGCAGAGTTGCTAGCTGATGGAGTCAGCTGGAAAAGCCTTTTCTGAACTTGAGAGCTGTTCATCAGGCATCCTCAGAGTGAAGCTGTGGATGTGACAAATATTCTCGTACTTTGAAAATCAAGTGCCCCATCACTTGATTTTTCTGTGTTTTTCTTGCACCTTATGCTTCACTTTTCATGCAAAAGTGCAATAAGGAAAATACACGAGACAGAGATCTGCCATTAAAGAGTCAATTTTTATAAGCAGTTACCACATGAGATTATCTGGAGCACCACAATTATGGCCTTTCGCAAGCTGAGGGAAATGTTGTGGTGTCTCATATGGCACCATTTGCTAACACTTAGCCAGAAGAGATTTTTATGGTCAGCAAGCACTCTAAATTCATAATGTTTAGCTTCACATTTTTTTCTCTTGTCCACTTTTCCAGTTCTCATTTTCAGCTGTTACCTGGCATGAATTTGCCCAGAAGAACCACCCCTGTCATCAGAAAGCCAGAAAAATCCATTCAGATTAGGAGACGGAAGGAGATTTAGAAAGAGAGTCTCTTTTGGATCGTACTTGTGCCTTCACAAAAGCCATATTTTTATTATGCCCTTACATAACCTGTCCCCTGTTTCAAATACAGCTTGAAAAAAACCTCCTTCGTACAAGAACATGACCAGCTGAGTAAATAAAAAAACCTGTTGAGCATGTGGATTGTGCTTACTGAGGCCCTAGCTATTTTGATACATGAGCCTGCATAGCAATACATTTTGGAGAGAAATAGTGATATTGAGACACATGAAAACAGTTGGTAAAGGCTACAAATTAACCTGAAAACATATTCCTGGTAACACGGTTAAAGGAAAGGGAGAGGTGCTCAAAGGTAAATTCAGGTCAATTGGCATCTTCAAAAAGTAGACTTGGATGGCTTATAAAACAAAGTCATATGCAAAGAGGGAACAAGTCACAGAAACACCAAATTTACCACAGTGTCATGAGGGTGGAAAGGGGGAAAAAAAATTACAAAAAAGAACCCAGCAGTAAAATGAATATATTCATGCAGTGTCAGTCTCTCCAGACAAGAAATGGTGCCAAGCAGAACCGCATCAGCGTGTGGCCGCTTCTTGCACTGACACTAAAAACATCTGTTGAGGTACAGCATTTATACTGTCTGCCAAACAAGAGTTTTTTAATCTTAAAACATATGCTGGAAATAGGAAAATTTGGACAAGAACAAAAAGAAAAAAGAGGGGTGGGTGGCCAATAAATTAGAAGTGAGAAGTGGGGAAGGACAGATTGGAGACAATGTTTTCCACATAGTGCATCATAGTTAATTCAAGTCATCTCAGGTCACCAAAGCAAGGGAAGCTGATGGAGGAATTCACAGATTGCTCAGAGAAGTTGAAAGAAACAAAGTGATGTTCTTCATGTCGGAGACTTCATCCTTCAAACACTGGGTTTTGAACAGTTGAGCATAAAACTCAGATTTTAACTGGAGTTTGGGAATACATCTAGTTTGAGATGTAAGAATTGATGCTGACAGCAATACTCCTATTTTTCAGGTAGGCATATCTCACATTTTTTGCAGAAAGCATGTATTTAAGTGCCACAGCTGAGCCAGGGCCTAATATTGGCTCTACAGAAATTATGCCTTTGGGCTGCTTGGTTAAACCCTTATGCAAACAAATTTTATACATGCACAGTCAGTAAATTATCTAAAGATTCTCACCTTCACACTTATTTCTCTGGTTGAAGTAGCTAGAAAATACAAAATTCAGAAATATTTCAGTGAGAATTATTGGCAGATATGACCAAAGAAGTTATTCAACTATTTCTAGGATATTTTTGAAATAAAGTCCTTAAGTATTCCTTATGATAAAATATTCTCCTAGAAGGCAGGTTATTTTAATTTCTGAAAAAGTATATATGTGCAAGTACATTATATGGGGAAGTTATTTAAATGATCTGTTTCCTGAATATCATAAACATGTATGAATAAAAGATTTGATTTTATATCGCTGACCCTTTGAAGTCAATAAATTCTTTCATTCAAATCAATCTCTCTTTGGTACCATCTCAGGTCCACACTATGTGGTGGTGCATGTCCAAAGACAGAAATAGGCAATGAACCCGCTTTAGTAAAATTTGCCCACTCAAATAATTCCACGTGAATTGTGCTTTATAGGAGAAAATGTGTCTGAAGTAAAATTCAGGCCCCTAGAAATCAAAGAGGAAACTCCCACTTTCTTCAACAGATTTGAGATTTCATCTCTAGTATACTTTACTTTTAAGTACAAAAGATTTATGCTTAGTGAATCACTGGATATGGTAAATTGCATGTTTTCAAAATCTGCATCAAATTAGTTGTGCTGTATATCCTTCAAGATTTGCTTCAGTTTATTTATGTTCCATTTATTAAATGTTATATTTTTGAAAAACACCATAGAAGTGAACAGATGAATAGATTATACACACCATGGTTTACAGGAGTTTTTGTTCCTTCTAATGTGGAAAATGGGACAATTTAAACTTTTGATTACGGTAGATTATACCTGCTGTAGACAACTTCTTTTGGGGATATAAAAATATGTTGGACAATATGAAAATCAAATTCTAGAATGAGGTGATGGGACAAAATAGGAGATTTTTCCTAAGGGCAGAATTCAGAGCTACATAATTTTCTGCCCTATTTGATATTTAATGGCTTTGATTGAGTTCTGTATATTATGTGAGTATGTAGCTGAGTTTTACTGGGCTTTTATGTTCTTGTAAAAATACAGAGATTTGTTATGTGCCCACATAAAAGTATTTTCAAATGTTTTTGTTTCTTCCTGAATCCTAAGAGAATATTTTCTATGATCACCAAAAAGCAAAAGAACAGTTTAAGCCTATGGATATCTCTCCCTTTGCCGTCAATGCATCACAGTCAGAAAAGGTGCAATTAGTACAGCATGGGAGAAAAATCTTATTGGTTCTACTGTTAAAATGCTGGTAACAAATTGCAGCTAATTCTTCATGATTGAAAGACAGCAATGTTTTAAAAGACCTGTAAGAAATGAAATATTGTGGGCTGAATTTTCATATCAGATCATTTCCGTTAAATTCAAGATCATTCTGAGGTTTCAGAGTTTTTTTACAAATACCCAGTAGGAGACTTTCCTGTGACCTGCAACAGTGGCAACATAGATCATGTGGAAATGCATCTTATGATATCCTTCTTCCAGTGAATGTTAAGTTTCTTCTGACACTGAAGATTTGGCCAAATCTTTGGTGTTTTTAAACATGTCCTCACTTTCAGGTCTGTGAACTAAATTTGTGGATTGTTTCCACTTTAATTTGCATTCTCAAAGAAAACTGTCTAACCCTTCCTTCCTTGCTCAACAGCTGTTTGTCTTCTTTAGTGAGAATCTACACACTGCTCTTTGCAGTATGCAAGCCTGAGCTGTAAGTGAAATCTTGGTGACTAATAACTGTTGACCTCCATGTTCAGAACAATTTCACACACAGTGGATTAAATAAATACATATATCAACAAGATCATGTGATTGCAAAATTCATCCACTGTTGCTTGTCTGGGCTCACTTGACCATAATCAATGACTGATCTAGGTCTTTGCCACTGTAAGGAAGTCCCAAAATCCCAAAAAAACCCAACTGGCAGCATTTACATTTTTTTCAGATCTTTAGACAACATAAAGAAAAACAGTTTAAGGTTTCACAGAACTATTGAGTTTTGAAAAAACATTTTTCCCCTTAATTTGAACCATCATTTTCTCAAAGAAAATTAAATTAAAAAAACAACAAACATGTTTTTGTAATTAAACAGAGTATTGAGCTATGCAAACAATAAAGATCCTTGTTTGAAATTAATTCGTGTCCTGCTTCTGGGATTACCAGGGGAATAAAATTATAGCAAAACAAAACAGAAGAACCTGCTACAGCCTAGAACTTGCACTTTACCAGAAGCAAAAGGAAGTTTAGACTCAATAGTTTAGAGTTCTATTCTGTCTCCAAAAAGCATGATTTTAGAGTTTGTTAGAAACTTGACAAAATGAAAAATCTCATCACTCCTGTCACCAGAAGCCAAAGTTGTACCTCTAATTTTTATTCTTTATAGCTTGCTAGTTTACTTTTCCTCCTCTGTACCTACAGCACATTTTGAGGTGATTCTCAGGAATGTGAAAACAAGACAGTGCATCAAGTCAAGAGATACTGATTGTCTAAATTTTAGAGAAAAAGGTTGCTGCTAGGGCAGGAAGTTTGCCTGGAGGTGGGAAAGGTCTCATAGAAAAATCTGAAAACTTTTAGGTTGACTGTATTCTTCTTTTATATTTATGGGAAATTAAAACAAAACCAAGAAAACTCACAAACAAAACCACAAGAGGCAACATCTGACCTGTGATACTGTGTTAAAAACCCCAGAAACTGTTTTTTAGAAACAGGTCCGATTCCTGTGAGAAAACTCTACTTGTCAATTGACATACTGAAAGCCTCAAATTTGCTTCAGAAGTTTAAATCCTATAGGATATCAGAGTATTAAACATATCAGTTTTGGGGTCTCAGTCTTCTGAGGGTGTTTGTCTGCTGTAACTACCCATCAGTCCTTCGCTCTGTTGAAATCTCACCATCTGTTTTGTGTTGAGCCACTTGAATAAACTATTACTCCCTTATACTTTGTGTACAGAGATGCCTTTTGGAACACAATATTTGGTCAAGTTCCTTGGCCCACAAATTTATTCTTCTTATCCAGTTGTCCTGCCCCAAGTGCCCCAGTTGTGCTTGGGTTCTCAAGAGTCCAAAGTCAACATTGTAGAGGCACGGGCATGCTGAGTTTGTGGTTGAGGGCACATCCAAATATTGCTACATCCCAGATTTGGTTCAAATACTTAGCATAGCCCATTTATTCTAATTAAATAAATGACATTTCTGCAAAGGAAAGAAGAATGGGGAGAGAAAAGGAGCAGGGATCTACTGCTGAAGTGTTCCCTGTGTCAAAAAAACATGAGCATTCCTGCAACATTACACTGACTCTGTCACCAGGGACCCAGCAGCCCAGTGTCAAGTTTTTGCTCAGTGCTCCAAGAGTCCCAAGTCACAGAGCTATGCCCATGACTTAATATTGCCAGCATTAAGCAGATTTTCCAGGGAAATTTTTCAAGTACTTTTTTTTTTTTTTTTTTTAATCTTGTTTTCTTCAAGTTGAAAAGTCATATTTCCTCCCTAAGGGCCAGAGGCTAACACGTGGAATAGATATCAATGAATTGTTTTCATCCTACAAGCTAATGACCATGTCAAAATTCCTTCAGTCTCTTCCTTCTCCATGGGGGAGTTTTAAAAATATAATTTTCTTTGCTATGCCACCTATCCGCTAAATGGCTTGTTGAGCATTTTAACACAGTTTATGTATACATTTTAAATGCTTTAAAAAGTGACAGAACGTTAATTTATCTTGTTACTTTATTAATTTTTTGTTCCAGCTTCCACTTCTTAAGGCTGGCATTCAACGATATAAATTTTCAGTGAACGCGTATGGTTATTTTATATCCTTCTAAGACAGGGGATTTTGCTGTATCACTCGCTACATAATAAAATAAATGGAGGAAAACTTCTCAGAGCGTGTACTGCCAATTTATCCTAGAACGTCTCGGCTTGTACTGGCGCGTGGCCTGACCACGGCAGCAACACGGTGTGCTTGCGGCCGCGCTCGGGCCAGCGGCTCCCGCGCTGCTCCATCGCCGGCTCGCTGTGTGGCCGTATGCAAATAAACCAGCCTCAGTTTTCCTTGCTCGTAAGGATGGCAGTGCTCATCTCCAGCACTGGAAGATCGAGACTGGGGAGGATGGAATCCAAGAGCAGCGCGCTTTGATCTTGCAGCTGGATACAGGGCAGTGGGCTGGTGGGCCAGCCAGGCTGGCTGTGCCAGCTGGGTCCAAGGCAGGACGGGTGGCACAGGATTCACTCCGGGAAACCTGCTGCTGAAGCCATGACTGGGTTCCCTGACTCCATCAAGCTCCTCCTGAGTGTTTCATAAGTTAAATGAACCCCAGTAAAATAACTTTTCATAATACCGTGAACGTATAAAAAGGTCTAAAACTGTAATAGAAAAGCACACGTCGTGAGTTTTGGTAATAATTTGACTGTTGTCAAGAGTTTCCACCTATTCTAGTATCTAACGCTACTTTCAAATAGATAAATAGAATATCCAAGTCGATCATCTCTGTGTTGCAATATTAACAATATTAGGATCCAAAAATTAATCCAAACCCTTTTATTACTTTTGCAAAATGCAAACTTGCATTTGCCTCATGTTGTTGATGGCTTTGATCTGCGTATAATATTAAATTAGTTTTCTTAGACCTCTAAGTGACAGAAAATGAAGAACAGAAATAAAATAGTAAATTTCAGCAAGAATATAATTTTTGAAACGTGTTATGAGCCTAGAGCAAATTTTTGCCTGGATTTTCAATTTTTCTTTAAATATAACCTAAATTTTGTCCATAAATTTTAGCATTGTCTATTTAATGCAGGAAAGTTTATTTATCTTTAATGTAAGAAAGTCTGTTTTTCTTTCTACTTTTCCTTTTTCCTCTTTTTCCTCTTTTTCTTTTTTCTTTTTTCTTTTTTCTTTTTTCTTTTTTCTTTTTCTTTTTTCTCTTTTCCATTTTCTTTTTTCTTTTTTCTTTTTCTTTTTTCTCTTTTCCATTTTCTTTTTCTTTTTCAAAGGAATTATTGTTTTCTAAACAAAAAGAAAGAAATTTCTAAGACACATTCTTAATTCACTCATTAAAGATAAACTAATAATATTTTTGCCTTTTCCCACCCCAAGAAAGAATAATGTTGCAGGTCAGGATCTGCTACAATAGGTTTTATACTTTAGAAGATTTAATCTGCAGGGATGAGTTAATGTTTCCAGGGAGCGGCATCTCAATACTAGTTAATATGTCTCTCTCCTATAAATATGAGCTCAGATGGTTGAAAACAAAGTTTGAATACTAAGGCAGTTAATTAGTTTGGCTCCAAAAGGCACCAAATCTCCTTCAAAACAATCTCTAAGTGGATGAGGTTCTTGGAAATACTATGACATACACCATAATAATCCGTTGTAAACATAGATCTGGAGTCTTGCTCCTGACAATAATAGAAGATGCTAGAACACAACAAATTACTGCTGTACGTACCATTGTTGCTTCCTGGAAGGATCATTTCTTCTTCTTTTAATATTGATATTCACCCTTTATAGCCATAAAATATGGGTGTGAAAGCACTATTTCTGGAATACATTCAGACTGGTATAAAACCAAATCAGGACTAGAATCTGAATTTGAATCTAGAATTAGAAGAATCTAGCATAATGTTATAATTTCAGAATTGAAACAGCCAACTGGCAGAAAACTTTCTCTATGGTCAGGTATAAGTAATACCCTTTGCCTAAAGTGCAATAGTCTTTTTGTGTGTCTTGTTTTAATGAATATAGAAGGAGCCAGAACTTCAAAAATATCTTCATTTATGGAGTATTTGCTGAGAGGATCTTACTTCATAAAGAAAACCCATATCTCAACATTTGCAAAATTAATTTTTCACTGACACTTGATTTCAATGTCAGAGTAAAGGGTCTTCAGTAGTGCCAGTGGGTAGGGAAGCAGAAAGGAGAAGGAGCCATCAGAGAGACCTGAGATGCAGCCAAGTTCTAGAGAAAATATGCACTATTATGGCTCATTGTAATTTAAGTCAATACAAGAGAAACCCAAGAGAGAGGTATATTTGGAATCACACCCAGGGCACTCATTCTTTTTGGAGCGGGATGAGAACTTATGTACTAGTATCACCCTGTTCTTATTATTAACCCAAATAGCTGTAGCATAAATACCAAATTTTCTGAAAAAAAAATAGCTGCATCTATGTGATCTGTGGAAGACTGTCAAATACCAGTAATGTCTGTTAAAATTATTAAGTATAATCACAGATTAATCTATTTTTTAGTGTGGGACTTAGAAAAATTCAAAGAAATCTTACATTGTGCATGCAACGGACACACACAAAGTCCAAGTCTCTTTTCTTTGGCACATCTGCAACTTTAGTAGATCTCATGCAGTTTTTAAAATGTTTTTATGAAAAAATGTAAAATGTGTATTCTTATATGTCAAGGAACGTATAAACTAATTTGTGAAGTGACATGGGCTTCATTTTGCCCTCAGACACAGTCTTCAATTCCTTTGTGTTTAGAAGATTTGAACCCATCTGTTTTTACCAGTAGAAGGAGAACAAATGAAGCAGTGTTTCAGCAACTGAAAACCATCACAGGAGACACAGATCAACTTAGACTAGAACTAAACCAATGGCAGAAATATCACCACCACAATCCTCCAGCCCTTTAACTGGTACTTATCTGACCAATAATGGCTGAAAGCCATCTATCATTGCTTAAACTACATGATGATAAAACCAGAGTCTGGAAAATATCCTTACTTGATCTATTTGGTAAACTTTCAAATATTTCTTTCAGAAGATTTGCCAGGCAAACAGCATAGTATGAAATTTAGTTTTATTTAATTTGTGTTTTATTACTTTTAAATTTAGCTTGCAAAAAAAGACATGATTAAAGAGCCATAGCTGAGTGAAGGTACAAAGCTTCTGTTGTAGAAATCTGAGTGAGTCTGGGTCTGTAGATCATTTGTAGCTGCATTTTAGCCCAGAAAATTGTGCTGCAGGGGTGTTTAGTGGGTTTAGATGTGTGTCTGAAATGAGCTGGATAGGTTGAATGCAATATCTTGACCTTTTTCTTTGTTATGGCTACTGTTGGTTGCATCAAGGCCAAAATATTGGTACAGCCAGACAGGGAGACCATCTATTCCTTATTTCAAAGTAATATTATAAAATTCATTATTTCGTTGCCAGAATAAAAGAAAGACTCAGTCAACAAATCAGTGACTTACAGAGACACTAAATAATGAACCTTTTAATTGATCTTTGTTTTCACTGTAGAATTAAATCAAAATAAATCCAATATTTACTTTAAACCTCTCCACAAATCTTCCTTCAAAAAGTCTTTTGGATTTTCTGAAGATCTCATGGTCTTGCAAACCTGAAATAAGAAATGATCCATTTAAGTTAATTTAAAATCTTTTCTGTTAAAGGAAAAAAAAAAGAGACAGAATTTTATTGACCCAGATCTTTAGTTTTACCTGTGTGACCCAGGTAAACAGCTTGAAAGAACATTTCTGGACAAATGTCATTAACTGTTCTGTATACAGCAAATGTTTGGTACCTATGAATTGTAATGTGTATTGCAGAGTTTTGATGGGTAGCACTCAGGATTGGAATGTGCAACATGGCAACATTTTCTGAGCTGCTCTTGGGGCTGCAGAAGAGGAAGCTTCCCAGCTAAGGGCGAGGTATTGCGAAGAGGATTTCTTTGGGACAATTCGAGGCTTTGAAGTCTTTTGAAGGAAATGAAAGTTCTGCCTCAAAAAAATTGAAGTGGACACCAATCAGCTCCAACACTGAGATCACTGCTGGAAGACTTTTTCTTTTGTATTTGGTAAAAGAGAGGAAAAGAACCAAGGACTGATAGTGATTAATGCAAATATGACAGGATTTGCTTCTCAAGGCGAGATTTGATGAGTGACTGAATCTAAAGCCTCTTTGCCAAAGGTGTCTTCATTTCCCCAAGTCCTGTCATGGGGAAAAGAAAGGCATATGTAACTAAACTCAAGCAATACTAATTTGCATTTATGCAGCATGTTCAAAATCAAAAGCTCCCAATACTTTTTAATAATTTGCAAGGCAAAGATTTCAAAGGCTTTTTAAATGCAAGAGGTGGTAAATGCATTTGCAAAATAGCTGCAGTCATTCTAAAGGAACTACAGCTAGGATATGCCCAGGCTTCAGTTGTTCAAAGATTGTGATTGTTTTAGTTATTTTTATTTATTTTTTAACTGAATAAACAACCTGTATGTATGGGCAAATATCTAGGAGTATAAACCCAGAACACAGGTAACAGAGAGTGGAAAAATTATTTAAAACAAGTAAAAGCCAATTAATATGAATTTATGTATTTTATTTTCTCAAGAAATTATTTTTTAAGTACCAGGAAAGAGCACAATAACTGTCCCAAGATTTGCTGTAGATAAAGCAAAGAAGTATTTTAATCACTGTGTTGAAATTATAGTAGTGATTCCAGCATAGTTGCTAAGAAATAAACAGAAATTATTATTAAACAAATGTAAAATTATAGAAAAATATATTATGACAGTTTTAAAAGTAGAAAACTGCATGTATATGTTATCCTTTCATGACAGTAATTTAAAACAGTTTGGTTTTCTGAAGCTCTCTCACAGAATAATAATAATGATAATACATCTTCATAAGAGAAAATCTCTCTATAGTCAACAATATAATAATCTTTTTCAACTGTAAAGATAATGATTAATTTAAAAAGGCATGCTTTTCTTTATGCTCACTAATGCCTTAACCTGTATAAATATTAAAAAAAAAAAATCCAGTGATTGTTATTCCACAGTGAAAGAGGAAGTATCTGTTGTCTGGATAATATTTTTCAATATGGGAAAGAAATAGCAACAGGAACATGATAATACAAGAAGAATGTTGCAGACAGTGGTTAGAATTTTGACAATGAACCAGCTTTTGCAAAAATGAAGAATAATGGTCTCGGATATGATAATGTGTAAGACAGTGTAATAATTGCAGGTTAAGTCAATGACAAATTGTTTGCTGAGAAATATAAATGTAAAGTACAGAAGCATCATGTTAAACCAAGAAGGGTTTCATTCAGTAGCATATCCAACTTCACAAGTATCTGACTTCATATTTTGATTCTTGCCAGTGTCAGTGAGGAAAAAAAAATCCATTTTGGAAATCATAAGCACACTGAAACCTTAAAAAAGGCCGAATACTATTTCTTTGTATGAAGGACTGTGCATAGAAAGATTATGCAGTACATGGGGATGCTTCTAGAGTACACCAGAATTTTTTAAACACTCTACCTTACAGTTGCAGTGCTTCCAATTATTAAAACCTTCTGGAATTCTTCATCTCTCTTCTTACCTCAATTCTGTAATCAAGAGAATGTTTTCCTTCCATAGATAGACATGCAAGTAGAAGCTATTTGATATTGATTCTGATGTGCCTGAGCTACAGATTAGAATTAATTAAAACCATGTGCAACAAAGAATTTAATGAATTAATTTAAAACAATTATGTATGGAAATTATACAGACAAATAAGCATAATTTCAAAAGTAAATTCAAGTGTCAAATAATTTAATTGCATGCTTGAGGGTTTAATTGCATGCTTCAGAGTGTTTTAAACAAATGATAGAAAAAATGTTACGTGCTAACAAAAGTGGTGCGTCCTCTAAAGCACTGCCTTTCATTTTTCACATTGTTCCATACTCCCATTCTAGGAAGACTGCCATGCTGGTACAGAGACTCTCCATAGCCAGAAGGGATTTGTACACATACAGACCCTTTCCAAGACTGGGCCTTTATTTCAGAATTTTAATAAAAGTGTAAAGACTTGCAACAGGCACTGTTAGTGAATCGAGAGCATTGAAAATACACAGAAGTGATTAAGCATCTGCAGATGCATTTAAAGATTGATAAATAGCTCAGAAATCAAAGATATTTAATGCAGAACAATGGGTAACAGAACACTACAGGCATTAGAAATATCAGATCAGCTCACAGGACAGCCAAGCAGAGCACCATGAGCTTGTATAAATAACACTAATGTGTCTTCAAGGAAGTTAATTCAGAAACAACTTCTGAACTGTCAAGCAATATCAAAATGGACTAAAGGGCTTTGCAAAAGGAAAAAGCAATAGAGGTAGCTCCAAAGTAGTAGTAGCAATTAACCACCTTTTATTGACACCACACCTCTAGCAAGGAATTTTTGATTCTGTTAATTTCTTTTCATTAACTAAAACATTTGAAAATATGCTTTGGAAAACCATGAGGATACAATAACTAGATCTGGGGAAGAGTACACTGACTCATCTCTCACTGAAGTCAAAGGAAAAACTCTGATTCGGTTCAACAGGTTCTACCAGCTTCACATCTGAAACAAACAAAATCTTTGACAGGCTTTCATGGATCACGAGATAAAAATGTCTCAAGATTGAGGCTTTGAACTTCTTTGTATGTGAGACTTTTTGACTATAAAACACCAGGGATAGACCCTTGTATTTAGCCTTGAACAATTCACACTAGTTGCTATAAATGTCCCTCTTCCCTCTGCTCCATGTTGGCCAACACTTGGTGACGCTGAACATTATTTGTGGAGAGGAGCTGCATGCCCCGACAGTCTCCCACGCTCACCAAGAATACAGAGCTCTACAGAAACCTCCTTTTGTGTTTGTTCTCAGAATTAAAAAAAACATTAATCAAAATTATCTCCTCTAATAATAAAAGGACGCATCATCTGACTAAAAATAAACACTGGAAACAAAACATAAAACCTGCAAACTTTAATTAGAAACACAGAAAACTGAACATGTCTGATTCAAACCTTTGGCTTGGGTTTCTGCCTTGAAAATAGCACAGCAAATCTTGGCTAAATGCTGGATTTGTCCTGGACAGGCATCAGGAGCACCCAGGCTTCTCAACGCTGCTCAGCCCCCAGCCCAGGGCAGCTTGGAAGAGCCTTTTTTCCCAGGGTCCCCTTCCCCACGCACAGAAAGGGAAAGACACTTGCTTTGGGTGATCCACCCCAGACACCACACAAAGCTTCCTGTCTCCTCCATCAGCTGGAAGGGCAGTCTAGGAGAGTTGCCTAGTCTTGAGGTGGTTCTTTTAGATGCTTTTGAAGGGAGGAGAATGTCTCTCATCCTTTCTTCAGCCAGTTTTCATGTGGTTGATGAAAGAAAGTGAGGCAAAAAGTGGCTATAGTTAGCAGGAAGCTATTGCCCTTTTAATCAGATTTGCAAGAATTTTGACTCCCTTGGTAGTTATTGCAGGGCACTTGCTAAAATATTCCTGTTGTGACAGAGTTCAGGACCTCCTATGCTGGGAGACAAATCTTTTCCTCTGACTTTAACTCATTAGACCAGATGATATATCTTTCTAAGATACCTGATATTTCTAATCGCACTAGCATATATGAAGTCATAAAGAAACCCTGCTTCAAATATGGAAATTTTTCTGAGGCTGGGGCTGCTTCTCTGTGTAGTGCCAAACACAGTGAGGTATTGATCACTGAACAGTGGGGCTGCTTACCATAATACAAATAAACAGCAATTGATAAACTGTCCTTGACAATTTCTTTCCTTTTTGATGGACATCTAGTTACATTGCAATGGAAAGCAATATAGGAAGTAATACATGGCAATTTGAAATGATAGAATTCTGCATTACATTTTTTCCCTAAGTTCTTTAGATGTCTGAAGAATTAATTAGATTTTTTTTCATGATATCCTTGATCTGCCAAGCATGTTAGAGGCAGTCCTTTCATGATTAACTGTTGTTAGGGTTGGAATCTAAATCACTTCTACCTTCAAGTATCTTGCATTTCTTATACATACATACCAGCTCAGCACACAGAATTTATAAGACTTTTATCCAACTTTTAAAAACACTAATCTTTTCATAACACGCCATTGAACTGGTAAAGAGGGACACATTTATCTTTTAAAGTACTTATGAACAATTGTCTTATAAACTTTTATGCAGCCATATAATGGCTGACATCTGCTGGCACTCAAACTACTATGTTATGAATTTAAATTAATTTGTGACTTCTTTTGTCCTTTCTGATTAACTCTTGTATCTCTCAGGTACAATTTGTACTGAAGCAAAGGGGTCTAGAGGAGAAAGGTTTCAAAATAAACATACAACCCAAGTATTTTCTGATGACCTAGTGCAGCATTGCTGAAATGTAAGGCTGCTGCGAGGCACTTGGTGAATAAAAATCTTTTGAGATATTGGCAGATGGTTCTGTCAGTGACTGTGTGAGCCTGGGTTAGCCAGGGCTGTGTGTCAGCCATGATCCCTAAACACATAGGTCTGCTCTTGCTTCCCCTAAAGTGAGCTCAGGCCCTGCAGGCAGGTACGCATCATACATGTGTAAGTACAAGGGACAAATCTCTGCTCCTTCTCTCTGAAAAGAAAATGAGAAAAAAAAGTCTAATTAATCTAAAAGGCAGTAAAGATTTTTCTGTGGTTTCAAAGAAAAATAAAATAGGAAATTTTCTCCAAAGCTGAGCTAAGAAATACAGGAAGATACAAAATTGAATGCATTAAGAGGACCTTGAGGACCAGAAATTCAGAAAGGAATACAAAATAAGATGAATGTAAAATGCTGTAAATCTGTAGGAATAAAGGGAACAATAACTAAGGTGAAAAAGGAATTTTGAAAAGGAGAACCTGGATAGTGTCAACAAAAACTAAATAAGAAAATTTTTAAAAAGATGAAAAAGAGCATTTTGATTAAAGGATAAGAAAATAGACCAAAATAAAGATCAGACTAAGGAAAATATACATGATATATGAGTTCATATCTGCCGAGACCTGTACATTTCCTCTCAAACTATTCAAAGCTCTAGATAAAGCAATCTGCAAAAGATCAGGGATTGTTCTAAGAATGTATGGGGCATAGAGACTGGAGAAGATATTGTCCATCTTACTGAGTCGTGTAGCTTAAATTTGCCTCCTAGAAATTTTCAGAGCACATTATTAAATAATCAATGCACATGACAGGACTGATCTTTACAGAGTTAGTCCAACTTCCGTTGAGTTCTCTATCTTTTCCCCTGTGGTGGCCAATAATGGGTACTCAGGAAGACAATAAAAATTGAGACTATTTAAAATAACGTTTTTTCAGCATACTTTTCTGATATTCAACAACCAGTGGCTCAAGTATTCCTTTGTGTTTAGTAGCCTACAGTGGATTTGTAACTCCTTATGGTGTCTTGTTTCCTCTTGGCCACCTGTAATCTTTTATCATGAGCACAACCATGCAGCAAGGAGTTCTGCATCCAATGCACAGGTTCTGTCAGGACCCATACAAGGGGAAAAACCAAACCAAAATGCCTTGTAGGACTGATAGGAAAAGAATATCAGGAAGTCAGTTCTATTTCATTTGCTGACAGAACTGTTCCAGTGTTTAAAGAAAAAGTAGATGAGATGATCCTGTGTTTTTAGGAAGTGATGGATTTTGCCCCTGTGACTTTTTAATGAACAAAGTAAGAAAATAAGCTATAGGTACACAGAGCTGAAAAAAGGAACTTACTAACAAAATAGGGAGGTGGTTCTTCTGATAGCAGCCTGAAAGGACTGTATGACATTTTTTTTAAGATTAATGATGCAACTCATTTTAGAGGGTTGAATAATACTCTTGCAAAAAGTGCTTTGGACATGAAAGGAGAAGGAATTGGAAGTGTCAGTGGTTGTATTGGTATCAATACAAAACAAAACAAAAAAACCTTGAAAAATATATTCAGAAAGCTTCTATGGAAATGAAGTTCTGTGTAAGGACTTCAGCACAGAATTTCCAAGATATTGCAAATAGTCTTAATTCTCAGATCAGTTTCTGATGCAGTAACCTGCTTACCGCAGAAAAGTATGTGTAATTGCAGGTTGAGTGGTTTTAATTCTGTACTGGTGCATAACAGCGTAACTATACTGTTGTCAGTGGAATAAGGCCAAACTCCACCACCAGTTAAACATCTAGTGCTTGTGTTTGTTTTCTTTTACAAAGAAAAAATGTAGATCATAATGGAAAGTTTAGTAAAAGACACTCTGTGATAAGGTTGCTGGGTGAAATATTTGAAAGAGTGTCTTGGGACAGAGACGTTCTGAAGCACAGCGGATACAAAGCAATGGTCAATTTGTGAGTGTTAAAATGCTAATTATATATGTTAAATGTCAAAATTTCAATTATATATTAAACAAATCAATGCATTTGTGTAATAAAACCAGAGCTAGTTGAATGCCAAATGATACCAGAAACCATCTGGGCTAAAAGTTCAGGTTGGTTGTTGGTCATTGAGCAGCAATATGAAACCTCTCTCCCTCTCCCAACATTCAGACTGGATCCTGCAGGCCAGACCTACAAAGGTATTTAGGTTCCCCATTCTTTTATAGAAACCCAAAGTAAGATGCTTAAGTAGGGGCTGGAAGCCTGAAATCTTTGTATTTCTTGGCTGGTATATGCAACATTTTCTATAGGCTTGTGCACAAATCACAACCACGAAGGAACACCTGGGGAGGGAGAAAGGGAAACTGATCTCACAGCTTCATATGTTTTTTATTACCAGGTAACTCTTTCCACATACTTTATGTGTGCAGAATGGTTGCCGCACTCGGAGTCTGGCTTCCAGGGAGGCCAGCTTACATCACAGAGTTGGGAATAAACAGCCAAAAGTTCAGCGTTATTTAGTAAAACCCAGACCAAGCTACTTGATCTTCAGACATAGAAAATACATCTTTTGCAGTGCTGTGGAGTACTTTATTAGCTGTCAGTAGATATGGCATGACTTGCTTTCCAATTTCCCATGGCTGCAGTGTGTTGCCAGAAGTATCTTTGTTAATTTTGAATATGTTCTGTGTTGGTGGATGGGGTGCAGGACAAGGTTGAAATGTCAAGAAATTAATCTGAAATGTTCTGGATTTCTTCCACATTGTGGGATCCAGCCCATACTGCAGGTGGTGGACCTATAAAACAGTTGTTTTCACAAATCATTCTGCCTGTTCATTAATTTCATGAACCAGAGAGCCATTTCCCTGCAGGCTTTTTTAAGAAAAAGGCCATCCAGACCTACATGCCTGCTCTCCACAGTCTGCAAAGAGTTACACCTCACTTGGATATGTGAAGACAGAGAATTCATTGAGCATTATGGAGCAGCCAGCTGAAAAGGGAAACCAGATCTGTAAGAAGTATAAAGAGTCAAAGCCCTTTCTCATGTGAAAGTTGATATTTCACTTCAAATTTCTGAAAGTGCAAAATTATCTCGTTTTTAAGTCTTTATAGAACAGTTTAGAAAAAAACTCCAGATCAGCAATAATTGACATCTACAGAGTTCATCTGTTGGGCAGACTTTTCTCCTGTTCATGAAACAGATACAGTTGCACAGGTAAGCACTTTCAAACAAGATTACAAGCTGAAGGGTCCAGGCAGGACTTGCTGAAGCACAGCTAGTGCCCTGTTTTGGTTTTTTTTGTTGTTGTTGTGAAAGATTTAGCGGTTACAACATTTATGTCATCTGAAATCAGAGCAAAAATGATATCATCCCATTTTTGTTTTCTGAGGACAAGATTTAGAGAAAAGGTGCTATGCAAGAAGGTGCACCAGACAAATGGTTGGATCTTGGACCTAGAAGCTCTTGGTAGGCACCTTCCCTGCCCACTGAATTACCAAACAAGTCTTTCTGCAGTCTCTCCTCTGCAGCCATTTAGAGTTCATGTGAACAATCCAGTGTTGATTGAAGAAGACAAAAAGGAGAGACATTTAATGGAGATACATCAGGGAAGTGTGAGAACTGATTTGAGCCCTTGTTCAAGCTGTTGAGATCACAGGGTCCTGCTTGCTACAGGGCAAATGTTCTTTCTCCCTCTTCAATTGCACCCTGGCTCTGAGATGATTTCAAATTCAAAGCAGTGTATTTCTGTGGGCCATGCAGAATTTGCTGCCTTAGCAGATTTGGTGCTTCTTCAGAGGAGTCCTTAGCAAGGGATGCATCAGATAACATTCTCCTGTGGTGCTGAATATGTGCATGCTAACAGTCCCCACTGCCTGTGCTCACTGGCAAGGGCTTAGAACAACTTTTGACCCCAAACATGCAGGAAGGTATGAGTTAAATGATCATTTTTGATTCCTACCTTCCCTACAAACAAAGGCTAACCAATAGCTTATGAATCCAGATAATTCAGCAGGGAGGAGATACTTGGAAAGAAGAAATGATAGATGAGATGGGATATAGAAGATATTTTGTACAGCAAACCAGATAAAACTGTGTTTGCTCTTGAGTGCCTTTGTGTTGTAAGGTCACCTCTTTGGTGGAGAGAAACAATATTGGCACTTAGACAAGATTAAGAGCAAGAGGGAATGGCTGCAATCTAAATTTGGGAGGGGTGGGCAGTATTTGGAGGAAGGAGAGGAATTAGGGACTTATGAGAAAGAGCACTGTAAGCAAGCTAAGGAAATGAAGGACAATTTAAAAAAAAATAATTGGCTGACTATGAGCATGAGCTGGCTATTTAAGAAACTTGGGTTCACTTTTGCTTGTGCCAGGTACAAACTGTCTCATCTGCTGCGGGGAGTAAGTCTAAGATGTCATAAAATGAGAACCTGGTGTAGTTTGGAGAAGTTGGAAAACTTATGTACGCCATAAGTACTATATGTAGTACATTATAGCACATTATAGTACATTATAACGTACTATGTTTCATTTAGGAGGTTCTAAAACCAGAAAATTATTCAGCCCCTGTCTGCAAGGTAGTTTAGTCCTTGAGGAGAGATTAAAAAGGCCCAGACTACCCTGAAAGAAGATTGCACCCTTCTTTCCCTTCCCTGCTGCCACGATCCCATCTCCTTTCCTCTACAACTGAAAGTCTTTGTGCAGCTAGTCAGTGAAGGTGATTGGGAAATAAATCAGTTTAAAAATAAACCTTCTGCTGAGTTAGTTTTAACCTGGATTGGTTTCCTGATCTGGTTCATAGTGCAGCCAACATGGCTCATGGTGTCTGTATCTCGCCCTACGGTCACAGTCTCTGCCTTCTGTGATTTGCATTAGCCTCGCAGCTGCTGCACGTGTGCTCTGCAGGACTCTCAGACCGCACTAAGGAACACTGTGCTATGGAAAGAGAGGGCTGGGTCTTCCATGTGGAGAAATAACACTATATTCAACTGGAAATATTTTACTGGAAATGTGTCTATTGCCATCATTCAGGCTAAGCTTACACGAAGTAACTCAGTGACTGAAATATGCAGGTCATAAAACTACCTGTGCTAATTTCAGACTTTTCTGTGATTTCATGGCTATTATAAATGTTCTTGTTCTCATATAACATTGCCAATTAATGAGCTTTATAATTCTGTTCAGATACTACCATGAAGCATTCATCCTGTCCTGAAGAATGGCCCTTTCCAATGGGCTTTTCTAATTCTTGGAAGAGAGGTTTGAAAATTGTGACTATGAACACCGTAGTTTTTACTGTATTTAAAAAAGCATTTTATACTCTCTCATTACCACTCAACTTTACTTTTTCAATTCTGCTATCTGTCTAGCTGCACAGCTGGGATCCCTCAGATTTAATTGTACTCTAATCCTGCAGTTCTGCCCATCTCCTCACCACCTCTAAGTCTCTGCTTAAACTCTCCTTTTCTCTTGACAGAAGGTGTTAGCAAGTTCTGCCTTTGATCTTCTCTTTCTTTCTTTCTTTCTTTCTTTCTTTCTTTCTTTCTTTCTTTCTTTCTTTCTTTCTTTCTTTCTTTCTTTCTTTCTTTCTTTCTTTCTTTCTTTCTTTCTTTCTTTCTTTCT
>VZRN01003885.1:502014-562751 GCA_013397935.1 Dasyornis broadbenti | reverse complement strand
CTCACTCACTCACCCACTCTCTCACTCACTCACTCACTCACTCACTCACTCACTCACTCACTCACTCACTCACTCACTCACTCACTCACTCACTCACTCACTCACTCACTCTCTCACAATCTCACAATCTCACACTCTCACTCTTTCACTCTTTCTTTCGCTCTTTCTTTCTCTCATGCTTTCACTCTCTCTCTCTTTCTGTTTTTTTTTTTAAACATGTGTCATGATATTTTCTCTTCCTATTAGCTTGGGACCCTTCCCCTTTTTGGCAGGTTTTTCCTTCATGGTCATGGACACAGACATGCTTCATGTGTTCTTTTCTGTTTGCATCCTCTTACCCTCTTTCTTCCTAGTTCTTCATTTCCCATATGCCCATTCTTTTCCCCTGTATTGTTCCTTTCCTTGACCTCTTCGTCTCCTCTCGTTTGTTGTTTTCGCTTTTTCTAGTCTGTTCTACTTGCTATACCATATGTTAAATGTCTCACATCATAAATAAAACATTTTTGACTTCTTCCATCTCTAGCTACTGGCCCATCTGCAGTTGCTCTTTCATCTCTAAGCTTTCTGAATATGCTGTTTACACTTTTTCTTCCTAGAGCTTTTCCAATCTGGCTTCCCTCCTCTGCCCTTAAATGAAACCATTCTTTCCACAGCATCTAATGGCATCTGCTTTGCCAGATCTCAGACTCACTGCTATAACCGTAACTTCTCTTGGCCTCTCTGCTTCTCCTGTCCTTGAAATCTCTCTGGGATTCATCAGGTCTGGCTTTCCTTGGCTGCTTCTCTAATCATTTCTTTAATACATCCTCTGGAGGATCCTTCAGTTCTTGGTAAAGAAATTGAGGGGTTTTAGCCTTGTGTAATTTTACCCACAACCAAAAACTCCCTTGTCATCTCTTTGTTGAAGATTCACAAATCTACCAGTATATTTCTCCGGTCTCCATTTTTTCCTAAATAAACTTTTAGTGTGACACCTTTGTGAATGATTTACTATTTAAACTTAATTTGGCTGAACGACAGATTTTTCTGTCACAGACCTTTTCACTATGTTCTTCTCGCTGACTGCGGACTTTAGTGTGGTTGAGATCCCTATCTGATTCTCATCTAGCTCCTCACAGCCAAGTAATGTATAAATTTAACAGAAATATAATTTCCAGGACATAATGCTTCCTAGCCATGCAGGTTGCTGAAACTCTGATCACAGATTCAGGGAATCGCAGAAAATTTGGGTTAGAATACACCTTTAAAGGTCATTTAGTTCCAACCCCCCTGCTATAACCAGGGACACCTTCAACTAGACCAGGTTGCTCAGAGGCACATCGAACCCGGCTTTGAATGTTTTCAGGGATGGGGCACTCACCACCTGTCGTGGTTTAGCTTGGCCCAGGTTTTTCTAGTGCGGGGAGGACCACAAAGATGGCTCCTCTGTGAAGCTTCTCGAAGTCTTCACCATGTCCAGCTCTGAGGTGATGGACATGCTGCTGGCCAAGCCTGGGCCAATTAGAGATGTTGGTTAGGCCTCTGTGAAAAACATATTTAAGAAGAAATCAAAACAATGGGTGCACGCACTGTTCTTTAGCCAGAGGAGGAGGAGTAGGTGAGAGTATGTGAGGGAAAACAACATGGAGAGAGCAAGGTCAGTGGAGAAGGAGGGGGAGGGGGAGCTCCAGGCGCCGGAGCTCTGCAGCCTCTGCAGGTCGTGGTGAGGCCAATGGTGAAGCAGGGGGTGCCCCTGCAGCCCATGGGGGCCCACGGGAAATGCTGAGATCCACTCGCCCATGCCAAAGCGAGTGGATACCCTGAAAGTGGCCGTGGTCCAGAGGGAGTCCTAGTGGAGAAACAGGCCTTGACTTGCACCCTGAGACTGAACTGAGTGCCCCACATGGAGTGGGTGGGTGCCTGAGAGAGAGAGAGAGAGAGAGAGAGAGAAAGTCCAGCACAAGTCCAGTAAAGAGAAGAAGCCTTGCTCCCGAGATGGAAACGGCCCGGCTCAGAGGTCTGTACCCCGTGGAAGATGGACCCCACGCCGTAGCAGTTTTGGGGAGACTGCTTGCCTGTGTGGGGACCAGCGTCACTGTAGCAGTGTCGGGCGGGCTGCCGACGGTGAGACCCATGGCTACGCAGAGGAAAAGAGCCTCTCCCCGGGCAGGGGAAGAAGATCTCGGTGATGAACTGACCTAACCCCCCCCCATACCTTGTTCCCTTGTGCAGCTGCTAGGAAGGAGGGAGGGGGATGAGTGGAGAAATGGTGGCCTTGAAGGGTTTATTTTACTTCTCATTTACTCCTCTGTCTCTGTTAGTAATAAATTAGATCACTTTGCAACCTAAGTTAGTCCTGTTTTGCCTATTCTAAGTGCGTCTTCTCCCAGGTTTCCTTATCTCAACTCATGAGCCCTGGGTGTGGGTGTGTTAATTTGAGGGTACCTGGTATTTGGCCAGGCTCAAACCTTGACATAATTGGCGTCCCAACGTGCGGCTCGAGAAAATGGAAAAGAAACTATAACACCACCTTTCTGGGAAGTCTGTTCCAGTGCCTCACTACACTCACAGTTAAGAATGTTTTTCTAATAACTACTAATCTACTTTCTAATAACTTTCTAATCTAGTCTCTTTCAGTTTGAAGATTTACCCCTTGTCCTATCACTATGACCCC
Organism: Dasyornis broadbenti; assembly: GCA_013397935.1. Lineage (NCBI taxonomy): Eukaryota > Metazoa > Chordata > Aves > Passeriformes > Dasyornithidae > Dasyornis > Dasyornis broadbenti. The sequence goes on along the minus strand of VZRN01003885.1, from coordinate 560,098 downwards.
TATTAAAAAGTTTGTCTTTTCCTTCTACCCTTTATTTTTTTCCTGGCAAACTATACAGTATATTTTTCTCAGCCCCCATTGGTCCCTTAATGTTCATTCAGGCAGCAGGAGAAAAAACAATATCCCTACTTCAAAGTTGAGGATTGTTTCATGCATCTCTTGTGCATCTCTGCCTTCACAGCCTTCACTTGTATTCTTATTCCATCAATAAGAGCACTGCCTACTTTCTGAGTCAAAGCTACTTCCATTTGCCATATATTATAAACTCTTGCTCTCCCCTATTAACTTCCCAGACAAGGATCCTTGTGGTTTTGATGGCCAAAATTCCTGTAAAATATCTGTAAAGCTGTCTCATTGCTTTGCCTCAAATCCCTCTCTAAATCCCTTTCCTTTGGGAAGCACAGTTAGGCAGCTTAAAGAAATGATACTAAAGTCTCAGGTTTTCTTCCTTTTCCTTTGTTTTATTCCATTGCTTACCCTAGATAACCAGTGTAAATTTTTTCACATCCTTTCATCTTTTTTATTCCATCTATATTCACTACATTTTAATTATAACACCTATAAGAAGCAGAAAATAATACAGTCAAAATTGCACAGTAGTCAGTTTTGAAGATTCTATGACTGCATGAAGCTTTTTGCATATATGTATGTATACATGTATGTATATGTATATGACTGGCAACATGAGATGGGAAAGGCAAGTGTTCCACATCTTTCTACGTAAAACTTTTAAAAAGTAGAAAATTTAAATGAATTATAAAATGGACATTGTCATATACCTGCTGTCAATGTCTAGATTTTATTTTTGTCTCAAAATGGAACACCTGATGCTATATGCATTTCTGTTTGTATGTGTCTATATATATATATATATGGATATATATAGCCTACTGGATATTCTACTTGGCTGGTAGTATGAGCTGAACTTTTGATATACTCTATGAAAGGTGGAAAAAATATGTAAAGTAGTTAAAGTGGTGTTGACTGATGGGTGAGTAGTTCTTAGTAAAAGGAGATAGTGTTTTATTATGCCAAGCGAAGTTATCCTTTGTGTGGGGCAGGCATTTTGAACCTTTTTTTTTTCACTTGGTGTGTGGTCATCCTGAAATGCTTTAGAAATGTCTCGTTTTCTTCTTGTGAAGCAGATTTGTTTTTCTTTCCTTCTTTCTTTCTTTCTTATTTTCCGTTTTGGTGGATAGTTCATTTTCCTGGTAGTGAGCTGTTGTCTTGTGGATTTTAAGTTTTTAGAAGTAATATGTGTTTGAGCAGGAAAGAGACAGATCCTCAAATGTTAGCAACTGGCAAGGCTATTTGAATATGAGGCTTATTTGAAGATGTTTGCCATAATATTTATGTATTTCATATAAATTAAAAGTCAAGAATAATTTATTATTTAAATTCTTAAATAATATTTGGAGCATAATAATTTTTTGTTGTTGCAAAAATTGAAATTTTTTTCAATAATTTTCACAAATGACCACCAGAAATTAACGTAGTTCTCATTACAGTTATGATCAAACTACACTCAAGGAAGCTTTTCAGAATGTGACATATATTAAGCTGCCCGCCAAAAAATACACACAAATGCATCTGTATTATCTTTTTGCAGATGGAAATCCCATTTTAAAGTATAAAGGTCTGGTCTGAACTCGAGGGTGGGACCTTAGCTAAGGAGGGTCGTTCCAGATTGCCAAACTTAAATGACATTTCTTGTTTCCCTGTTACGTCCAAGAGCACTGTGTTATGAGTTGCACACAGATGGACAAGTTGGAAGGCTCTTTTCTCACATCCTAAATGAGTATCTATGGGGTTCATTCTTGAAAGACATAATTCACCAATGGTTTCCTTTTCAAGAGCACAAATTAAATCTGTCACTGCTGGAAAATGCCGCAGTTCTGAAAGTCCCGTCCAAATTGAAAGAAATGCAGCAAATGGCTATAACATTGGTAAGAGTACTGGAGAGCATCTTCTGTGGGAAGAATGAGATTGGGATGTTAGTGATACAGAGGCTGAGAGATTTGAAACCTTTCCCTCAGTGCTTATGGGAAGAGGGCATTTCAGGCTATTTCAACACAAGGGGAGATGAGTATATGCCAGTTGTGACGATACTTCTGCTGCGATCTACAAGAAAGCGCTGGTGGTCAGAGCTTTCAGATGTCAGTTTTAGCAACCTAAAGGTCACAGCCCATGTCCAAGCCCTATTTAGTTTCATTATGGAGCCTATTACAATCCTGGAAAAGATATGTTCAACTTGCTTCTGTAGCAGTCATGTGGATTTGCTGTTCCAAAGTGCCTCTTCCCGTCCTCCATCCTTATAATAACTTAGGACATATGAAGATGTACTTTATTGATCTATATTTTTAAATAAAAATTTTTCAGTGTCCATGTTCTCTTTTCTTTCTAAGTATAAGACAGTTTTCCATGGGAGTTTAGTAAACCTTCTAATGTTAGAAGCTAATGGCTGCCTCAATGACCACGCAGAACAATGGTCGAAACTTCAGACAAGGTTAGGAGAGTTATTACTAAAAGTTGAACCTCTACATGAGTCTAAGAAATAAGTGCAAACTGATTAAAAATTAGAAGACAACCCTCTGAATACCACTGCAAATACCACTGGCAAGAGACATGTCTCTAAGCTGTCTTCAGACTCCAGAGTAAATAAATAAAATATTTCGGAGAGAAGAGGACTGTATATGTTGGCAGTATTTCCTGACTTTGTGTGTAAAACCGAGCACGATTCGAACTTCCACTAGGTAAAGACACCAACACAAGAAACTCATTTAAACTGGTCAAATTCTAACAAACATTTTCTGTGAAATTTTGGTGAGGTGGAGTTTGCCAGAAGTTTTTCCAGGAATTAACAACCTCCAAAGACTGCAAACACTTTTTCTTCTGAACATCTCTGGCCAGAATCTTTCTCCAAAACTCATAAAGCAAGAACTTGAGAAAACCTGCCTGAAAAGCAGTCTGCTTTGTAGAAATATAGTAAGAACTTGCCAATCTTTGAAGCCAGAGAGAACCTAAATAAAGGCAGTGAAGACTTTGCACTCACTCTGCTTCCCAAGCGCTATGGAAGAAAATGAACAAGTTTTAAACAATCCACTGGGGGACTTGACCTTTTTCTATCCTCCCTCTTCTACTTCCAGCCTTCTGATTTCTCTACAGGAAAGTCATATACATGACTGATCTTGGTTCATCTCTACTTAAACTTCCTCCTTTGGGCCTCTCTCCCTACTCCCTTTCCCTACTATTAGCCCCTGGTAATCAAATCTTTGCTTATACTCAGTCCAACTCACCCCCAAAATCAAACAAATAAAACACCCACATTCAGTATGAGATCACATTACTTGGTGATCTCAGTTCTGCTGTTACCTTACTCTTTCAGCTGGTCAATTATCTCTTTGGAGCAGTCTGAAAAGTTCTATTGGCCTATGGACTCAGTGGTACAATAGTTGCTCATTTCTAGCAAGCCTAATGGACAAATGGAGCTGAACAAGTACTCTTGGAAGAGATGCACTTGCCAAGATATCTGGCAAGAATCAGCTCTGTATGAAACTTAGAGGCAACAGTTGGTCTGAGTTTTGTTTTTGTTTTTGTTTTGGTTTGGTTTTGTTTTTTTTAACATGAGAAGAAAATTAAATATTACTTTTAACTCAAAAGGGATTTTATCTTTAGACACGGCCTGTGCACAGTCCCAATAAGGACAAAGACTGTGAGAAATATGATGACATTTTGTTACATAATTTTAAATTGAATGAGATTTACATATCTTTTTATTAAAAACAATGCAAGGAGCATGCATTCTTGGAGGAGATTCATTTGTCAAAAGTTCAAAAATTTGGCAAGCACAACTACATTAAATCTCCAGTCAATTTTTTTAAGAGGCAGTTATGTAAGATAAGATGGTCATTTGTGCATATGCAGTCATTCATGTTCTCTTGACTTTGTAAACCTTAACGCTTTACCATCATCCCACAACACTTGACCTTTGGGATGCTTTGATCATACTTTCAGAAGTCTTACTAAAGAATGGTTAATTCTGTGGTGCATGAAATTTGCACAATACTAACTTTGTTTCTTTTCTTAATGGAACACATTTTTTTGCAAGCCATCCGCAAGTTATTGCTTCACGGTTGGTTTTAAAATACAGTTAGGAAAATCAAAACAAGTCTTGATTACAAATTAATTATGCAGTGAAATAATTTAAAATACAAAATAAAATGAAGTAGCTTCTCAAGTGAAATGTTTAATCAGTTTCAAGTGTTCTGAAGAGAAATGATAAATGATATAGCACCTTTTACAGAAAGTGTTAAATATGTTAAAGATTTTGTAGACTGTGACTGCATAAATAGTTACAGTTAATTTAAAACAGCTTTCAAAGTACTACAGCAAGATAGGGTTTGGCATAGCACGGTTGAATAGAAAGAAGGTTTTATTTTTTCTGCCTTTCTTTCCTTCTTTGCCTGCCGTACATATAGCTTGTATCTAAATCAGATTTATCCGCAAATCATGTCAGACAGAAGTCTCGACCTGTTGGAATGACATTCATGAAACACAGTTCTGTATGTAGGCATCTTCAGATCATCTGGTCTTTTGGCTGTTCAACTACAATGCACTCAGGCCTAACCTTACCCTCAGCCAGGCTGGTGACTCTATGGCACCTGACAGGCACCTCAGTCTATTTGCCACTGTGTGTTACTGAGTTCCATGTCCCAGATTACAGATTCTCTTGGGCAAGGATGGCCTTCTTTGTTTCTCATTGGTGCTATTTCAAACATAATGTGATTTAATCCCTTTGAACCATAGTTATGAAATTAATAATACTAATAACAGTAGCAACATGAATAGAGATATATCTGATAGGTAATTACTGTGGGCAGACATGGGACTCTCTTTCATTTTCTCTTGAAGTTAAGCATCACGTGTTTTAATATTTTTCATCCTCAAGTATTTCTTCCATCATTATTCTAATAACTATGTAGTTTATCTCCAGTCAAGTAGCAATGCTTCCAGGCTGCTGTGGAACTGACCAACTACAGTCTAAGCAGTAGGAGTACAACGCTCAAGGACAGTTCTGAAGCACAAAGCTGTAAGATCACTGTGCGTCAGAATTACATCCCTGATGGTCTGAGTTTCTGTGCCAAAACCCACTTCAAGACTAAGAAACAAATAACAGTTCCAAAAGAAATCTGTTCATATTCTCAGGAAGCCTGGAATCCCTTTGGCTTATCATCAACACTTCTATTCTACAGCAGATGACAAATTGAAACTCTTTCTTGTCTTTATCATGAACAGATCAGCATAAACTCCAGTCAAGATTTTTTCCAATATTCCTTCACTTCCATTTCATTTCTGAAAGCTATTCCAAAACGGTTGTGCTGCTTTCCAGTTAAAGACTACTGGATGCCAGCCACTGAAATGTAAAGACTATGTATATACTAAGCCTGAAAGAGTTCTATGTGTTTTGACACCATCTTGTCTATATCAGGTCTATGTTGAGTACCTAAGTAGTAAATACCTGTAGTAAAAACATCCCTCAATTCCCTTTATTCAGTGCACATTGCTGAAATATCCACTTTCTCTCATTTAGTCCTGATTATTAAGTTCTTTCATTAAAGTCCCTTTGTGGTAAATATTTACAAAAACTCCCAAAGCCTGTCAAAAGCAGGACCTTGAAATTGCAGTTAAAGTTTGTTACAGGTGCCAACAAATATCTCTTAAATGAAATTAAGGATATGGCATGCCCTCAGAAGAAATTAATTCTAAGACCAATTCAATCAATTGAATCCATCAATTTTCCTTAAAACAACCTTGTACCAGGGATCTGAATTATCTGTGGGACTCATGAGAGTTTGATCAGCAGCTGTGCTGGGGAGCTTAGCCCCAGAATACATCAGAATGACCACATATTTCGTCGCCTTTTTGATCAAAGGCAAAACCTCACTTACTTGATGTAGCTTTCCCACGATAATTGCATGTTAGAGAAAAGCAAACCAAAGCATCTGATGCCCTAAGTAAATAGGCACAATCAAAGGACAGAACAAACAACGTAACATGCCGTTCCACCTCAAATGCTCTTACTTCCCTCCTTTGCTCTTTTGCTCCTCCAAAATGCCTTGGAACGTAACCATCATTACATACTAAAATGATTCAGGGAAATTTTCACCAAACAAGGAATAAATTATGAAGACCCACAGTGAGAGTGCCTATGTTATTTCATCCTGTGTGGTGACATGCACTATGGCCAAACATGTCAAACAGTTACCTCTCAGAATTTTAAACTCAAACAGAATGGTTGTATACGTCTCTCTTTCTGTCTATCTCCCGTCTCTTTGACTGTCTCCCTTATCCTTGAATTTCTTTGAGTTATTTCAGATTTTTCAGTCTATGTGTCTCATGTAGATTCCTTGTATTTGTAGAGCTGCTTTACATAGAATTTACATAGCCACATACATAATATTCTAGGATTTAATGGCCAGGTGACCATTGTGTTACATTTCCCAAGGAGTCTCTGAAGAGTTAAGAGAGCTCTGGCGTTGTCTGTAGCGCAGAGGAAAGGCTAGCCATGGATTCCAGAATTGCTTTTTATTATGTTGCAGCTGTACTGCACTCAATTCTACTTGGACAAATTCCTGAACAAGAATCTATTTCCCTCACTTCACTTTTGGAATAAGTACTGTTTTGGTTTTTGGCTCGGCTTTGAAACAATGTTCTTTTTGTCAGTATTGAAGGAATGAAGGGTATATTTAAAGAATAAACTTGGGATATGTTTGGTGATTTTGATTTAGGGTGTAGGAATAAGGTTCTCAAGGGATGGAAAACTTGAATTCTAAAAATAATGAGCATCTAAATTTTAGTGGAGGTATTATTATTGCATTGACTCATATGGACCTCAGTTGATTTACTTGTCTGTTTAGGAACAGGGAATTTATTTACAATGCAATTACAATTTATAGCAGTTACAATTTATAAGTGCTTTATTCCAGTAGTTATTTAAATAAAATTTACAAAATTCAAAAATAAGATGATGTGTTGGCTGTCATACCTAAAAAATCCATTAGCCAGAGTTTAGTTTATTGCAGTTCTTAAACACTGATTCAAAATCACTCGTTCACTTGTGTGGTTTTTAGCTGGGTGCAAAGCCTGAATAAATTAAGTTTTCTGAATATGTAGGTCACTTTAATCTACCCGAAGACTATTTGAAAAAACCAGTTCTTGACTGCCATTTCCTCTTTGAGGACTTAACAGAGTTAAGCCTCAAGATATACAAGATTTGATGTTTCTCCATGGGACATTCATAGGTTGCTTATCCCATCCAATCCCTGCACTATACTTAGAACTGTATTAACTCCATGGTCCCAGGGGTCAGTCTTACAGCAGACTCAGGTTTTGGATCTAAACATTTCCTTTGTGAAAATAGCACTGTGGAGAGAAAACAGCAGTACAACACAATTATAGGTTAAAGTTACCACTTTGTTCATTGCCTACAGGCATTTACATATATTTAATGGTATGCTTCACTGCTGGGTGAAGGTAATCCATACAGCAGAACAAAATCTTCCAAAGAGGTTGGCCAAGAGCCATTCTTTGGTTGCACTGTGGCTTGCAATTATGGAATTGGAAAGAAGAAATTTTGACAAAATAGCAAAACTAAAGTAGACCCTAAACAAGAAAAATCAAAGGAAACAAAGCTCATTTTCCAACACGGCGAATTATCGACCACTCTTGCCTGTAACGGATAAAGAAGTTATTTCAGATTTTTTTTTTTTTTAAAAGGTCAGCTTTCAGAATTAAATCATCTTTTGGTTGATGCCAGTAACTAGACAGAGCCCTTAGCAGAATGTGCAAATCTCTAATTGGACAAAAGAAACCAGGCTTTTCATGAGAGGCCCTACACACCTCTGCATGTAAGAATAAGTAGACATTGACCAATGACTTTCACTGGTGGGTTTACAGTTTTGGGCAATCACCTAATAGCAGGTCAAGCAACAAATCACCTTACACTGGCTGGTCCTTTGCATTACAATACCTGCACAAACTATGATGTGCTCCCTACCATGAGCCACACAATGTCAATTCCTCACTTACGTTTGCTTAAAGAGAGGTTCTTTTGGTCTGCAAGCACGGTCACAGTTTCAGCAATCGCTTTTTCCCCTCTTTCTCTTATTAAATCATTAATTTGTATTATCTTCACTTAAATTATGTTGTTTTCCAGGAAAACAGAACGTTTTATCTCTTTCTAAATCAGGAGAATAAGAATTTGTTACTGTATCCCTAATCTGACCAGAGCTGCTAAACTGGTCAATTTATGTACCTTTTTGCTCTCTTAAACACAGTTTCTTCTCGGAAACAAGACTTTTTATAGAAAAAGACTATGAAGCTAATGGTTCATTCCACTTTCCTGCCTGATAAGATTTTGCATTGAGCCCATTTAAAACACTCTTTTATTGCTCTATGATAGATTTTAGACAAACACATTTATTTTTGTAGTGATCAAAGAGATATGGATACGTTTGTCATCTGTTACAGATCTAGAGGCAATAGAAGAAAAAGATGACTCCCCAAAGCATTTCACATGAAGGCGTTTCTACCCAGTTATGTACTCTTGGCTAGGTTACAGCTAAGGGGCCCTGGTCTGGCAGAAGTGACATTTTCATATACTCAACTTCATGACCACAGACAATATGATGAAACTAAAAGGTCTGCTCTCCAAGTGCCAAACTAAGCATACATTTTATACTTTAAAGTTCTGAAAACTTCACATAGACTTGTCTGAGTGTTCTGACACTTGCATCGAATATAAGGTTCAGCAGCAGTTTTGCCACCTGTGACAGACTTGTGGATGACAGGTCAAATCCTGGAATATATGCACTGGGAGTATGGCATGAGAAAGCCTGAGGGAAATTGCACCACCTCCTGAGAGGGTGTGAAAGGACAGGCTTAAAAAGCAAGGAGACTCTGGATTGCCAGTATGTAGCCTGGAAGATGAAGCAAAATGACAGTTTTTAACATTCTTTTCCCTTTCTGTGTAAGGTTAGAAACTAAGGATTCAGTCAAGACTTCAAATAACCCCTGTTCTGCTTCAGGTAACCCTTTTTCTTGCTTGTCTTTTTTCTGCTGTGGGGCTGTAACGCAGACTGATGTTGGAGAAGTACACCTATTTGATTCACTGTTTATGCCATGATGGTGGCACAGGAGCATTTTAGAAATCACAACATACACTTTGGGTCACAGGACTCTGAGCGTGTTTATGAATATGTCTTTAAATAAAGGGATATTCATTGCATAAGATATGATACATGCCCCAAGCTGCTTAAGAGTTGGAAAAGCAGAATATTTTGCATCTGGATAAGGAGCCAAATTCACAGTATGAGATAGTTATCATATAAAAAATTTCAGAGCGATCAAAATATCTACCCACATGCTTATTTTCAGAGCATGATTATGAAATATAAGCTGTCTTCAATACCTTTTCTGTGTTGCAGTGTGTGCATGTCTTTTATGAATTTCTAACCTAGTTTTTTTATACTGAAAAGAGGAATTTAAAAAAGGACAGAGAAGTTTCCTTTTTTTTTTTATCTCATGAAATATGTCTTTAAAAGTAGGTTTATATTGGTCCCATTACTCAGAACATAGAAGACTTCAAAAGTTTTGAGAAATTCTGTTTAGAAACTGCCAATAAAATGAGTTTCATAACTAATATCAGTTTTGATACCAATAAAACTGTTGAAGACACTGCCAATCATTCATTCTCCTCCAGTTCAAATGTCGATCCTTACAGGGATGACATCTCACTACAATGACATCTGGAACATAGCAACAAAATGCTGCTGGCTCGGAGAAATAGGAACAACATGCAATATTCATTGCCAAATGTCACTTAGCAACATAACGTGTACGGTGGAGGAAAACTCACACCAGCCGTACCCTACCTCTCCAAACAAACAAAAGCTCCTTGTAAGACATATTTTGAAAAGGCAAATGGTGTCATTATGCTACCTAGGAAAATTTTCTGTTAAAAATACACAGAAGAGAAAGAGATCCAAATACAAGTTCTGGTTCATTCTGTCAGGGAATGGATACAGGACACAGTTTGCCTTTGTATTGCAATGACAGACACCCACCCCCAGCCCCTTGGATCAGGGTGTTCTGAGTTAGAGGTGCAAAACTCTCTGGCATGTTATTGAACTGTTGTTTAATGTATGTTACTTATATAATTCCGGGGTTATATATCAGCCAAGTAAAGCTTTTTAGTTTTCCATTTTTTTCTGAAGTGCCCAGTTGCCACCTTTTTCTCCTGTGACTGCCTAAACATTTATGTATTCTCTGAATGTGTAAAGAGTCTAAAGTTCTGAATGGACTACTGCATCCATGTGCCAAAGTATAGTACAGCACAGTTTGGAGGAATTTCTTTGGTTTCTAAAAGTAACATAGTTACATCAATATGTTTCTCAGCCTAAGCAGATTCACTATTTTGATTTGGATTTTTACCTGAGAGAGAAACAAAGAGAAATTGTATAAAAGACAACAAAAGTTTACCCAAGGAAGATATCCTAAACCAACCAAATACTTTCATGCATTTTCTGCCAGATATTTTTCTAAACTGTATCTCTTCTATCTTGCCTTGGGGTAAAGTATCTTTACAGGAACTGTAAAGATGAGAAGTTGGTTTGCAGAGGATCAACAACAAAAACATGTGAAAGGTTGACCATTAAAAGTGGCAAGTGTTACAAATGAAGTTCTACTGACAGCAGTTTGAGGTTTTATTTTGTTTACTTAGGGATTTATCTTGTTTAAAGATGTTAGTTCAGTCTTCCCATTCAGAAAAATATTAAGTATATACTAAAATACAAGTCCCAATTATCGAAGGTGGAGCTATCACTAATACAACATGATATCACAGGAAAGCGTAAGAGAACCTTGAGGTCCTGCAGAGATTGGATGCAATTAAGTAATTTAAAGAAACAGTAAAAATAACATCTGGTAGTAACTAGGAGCTTAGCAGTTAAATGGTTTTGAGAAAGATCTAGAAACACTTGTCCAGTGCAAGAGGACTACGTGCTGTCAATGCAAAACAGTTGCTAAAATACAAATGTACAGTGGTGCATTGGGAATTTGCAAAAAGTTAGACAAGTATCAAAGTCATTAACAGAACATCTGCGGAAATCTTAATTTGAGTGCTGTGTTCAAATCTGGAGAAGTTTGTTCAGGAATGATGAAGAGGAACAATGAAGAAAAGAATTATTAGTGAAGGAACTGAAGGAATAGGAACCCTGTTTTACAGGAGAGATTGCTTTCTTGCGAAGTGGAGTTGGTAAACACAAGGGTGCGGGAAAAAAATTAAAAACTATTTTGGAGTACCAAAAAAAATAGCTAACAAGTTTTGAATTATAAACTTTGATTCTGAGTTATAAAAGAAGTGTCAACACCAGAGGAATAAAGTTTGCAACAGCATAATCGTGGCAAAAAGCCTAATTGGTGGTAAGGTGGAAGATGATCTCTTTCTGAAATGTGAACTTTGATAAGAGCTTACAGTGCTTACAGTAGTCACGGCTGAAACTCTCAGTCACCTCACTTACACCAATAACCCTGCCAGAGAGGAAAATTTGTCTCCTCTTTGTTTTGGTAAAGATAGGGTGCCAGATACTACTCCCAACAGCAAATAACACAATAGCTTTCCTCATTAAGAAAGTTGTTAATTTTGGCAATGACAACATAGAAATTTATTCATTACAGTTTGGCAAGCATCCACATTTCCTAATTTTATGACAATTCTCAAATTATTGTTTTGTTGTTGTCAACAGAAACCAGGTCAAAAAGTAGAAAGAAAAGCTGGATGCTATCATGACCTTGAAATTTATTTTACTGAAAACAAGGCACTCCTACTGAAGGACTTTGTATTAATTGTTCAATTCCTGACAAGCTGCATTTCAGCAGAAGCATCCATCAGTTCTTGCCCAGATCATATGCATATATCAAGTGGAATTTATTGAAAGCAACGCTTCAATAAATGAAGACCTTAATTAAAAGAAGAGCATGACATGAAGACCGTGGACCCAAGAAGTGTCTCAGCTTGTGTGATGAGGGGATCTGGTTCCATACAAACTGTTTGTGTTCATCCCCTAAAGAATTTACCTGAATGAAAAAAGGAAATTTTTAAAGAATAACAGAAATAACAAGTTTTAAGGCAGCCATCCATAAAAGGCGCTATTTTTCTTTCATTTGCATTAGTCCGCGTTTAAAGTAATAAGTGAAAAGAGCTAAATTCACTTCTGATGTATCTGCAGTGTGATATTACAAATTGTTGGAGGTCTTTAGTGTCTGATGTTTGCATTTGCTGTAAACCTTAAAAAAAGCCTTAACATATTTCAAGCAGCAGGTAGAAACTGCTCTTCTGATTTAAGGGTTTGACTCTTTTTAACTGGAAAGTTTGCTGAGTTCTTGTTCTGTGATTTTACCCACCTTTTCAATGTTTTAGGCTTTATATTGCTTTTCATGGATGATGATTGATATAAAAAACCCCATAATTGTAGCATATATAACATTACTGTCAGTCTTGCCATTTAATAGAAAACAGTTTTAAAAAAATGATGTGGATCTGCTACCAGTGGTTGAATTGCCTTCTTGTTATGTAGTAGGATAATTTAGGTTGAAAGAGGGCTCAGGATCAGGTCCAGCCTCTGCTTAAACAAGCAGATTTCACACTGATTTCAAACCAGGTTGCTCAGGGCTTTATCTGGTCTTGAAAACCTCCAAGAATGTATGTATTCCTTTCAGATACAGAACTGTGTTAACCTCTACACACACAGCTTTGTGTTTTCTCTTGCTAAATGTAATTCCATTCTTAAATATGTTTAATTGCTCTGTCCAAATGCTTTAGCAATTGCCAAATAGATCCAACATATTACATGGTGGGTACTTACACTCCTGACTGATTTGGAATCGTGGATCCTTCTTTTGCAAGGGATGCTCAGCACCCTTTAGAAAATTCACATGTAAAGGTACTTGCACAGAGTAGTGGAAATATCAGAAGTAGGTTTGTACTTCCTGGAACACCACCAATTTTTTTAAGTATCAAACAAAGGACTGGGTTACATTGGCATGATTCATCTTTAGAAAATCTCGGTACTTTTTTATATTCAGTTTAAAGGGAGATGTTCTGCTTACAAAATAAAACCCCTGTATGATAATTTAATACACTAGAATTTAATGTACTTGTTTCTGATAAATTTTGAAGTACAGAAAAGGTGATAATGAACAAGAGTATTTTAAACTCTGAATTTTGCTTCCCCTTTCATTCTCGCACATCCCAGTTTCACCCTGGTGGTCAACATTACTGCTTTTACTGAAGCCTATAGCAAATTATTCCCTTAATATATGTGTTTCTTTAAATATTTTTTTTCCACAGGTCCGGGCATATGAGTGAAGAAGTCTTGCTCATTCTTAAGTGCCCAAGTGGCTAATTTAGTTTCACAAATTTCTCAGAGGGAGCTCAGCTGGGGTCATTTAAAGCTTGAGTTGTGTTTGCTTTTGTTATATTTCTTTAGAGCCTCCTGAAATTGACTCCAGACCTTTTTATTGCACCTGGCAGAAAGCTCTATTTGCTTTCCAACCTCTCTCTGGAAATTAAGGTCTTCCCAAATGAGACTATTCCTGTCAGATTTCTGCCTTTAATAATGTTAACAAGAGCTCTGTTTCCCACTCTCACTGTACCAGCCCATGGCTGATTCACAGGACTGCAACAACCTAATTTTTTTCATTCTTCATCCCTTGGACGATTTAGACCCAAAAGGATCCTGTTTCACCATTCATTCTGCAGAAATGCCACATCATTAACTTAAGATCCTAGCAATTGTTTTTACCGATTTGATCATATGGTGACTGTGTGCATATTCTCCAACGCCTGCATTCTAGTCATGAGTGTAGGTCCACTGTCTTTTTTTATAATATCCTGTTTCTCAACCCATGCTATTACTAAAGCTATTTAGTATTTTGTTGTTCAGTCTGGTTGCACCTACTATGTGAATGTTTCAGTTGGGCGTTTCAAAATTAGTTCTTATATGTAACTCCTGCGGCAGACCACATACTTGCATAGTAATTCTCATCACCGGCAATGATTTCTTTCTGCTGGAAATCTTCTGTTGCCTCTTAGTTTCTTATCAATTGCCATTGTCTTCTCCATGTAATTTCCCTGTACATTGAAATCAAGGGAAGAAATTATATGAGCTTGTCCTATTTATCTCCACTCACATTTTTGTCACAGGTTCCTCTAAGCAACCATGCTGGAGCTCAGAAATCTGTGTGCCTTGTTGCACAGGCATTACTCTGTAAGATGAGGTTTCTCCCTAAGCAGGTATCCCACAGGTCATCACTGACACCTTTTTTTTGGCCACTTCTCAAACTGCCTGAAGCTGCAAAGGTCTGACATCTTGGTCTGCAAAGAAATAAAATTCCACCTCAGATAAACTGATCTTCCTTTCTTTCTGTACCTTGCTTGGTTTCATGGAATTGTACCTTGTGACAATGAGCCTCATATTCCCATTTCATGCCTTGGCCCTTCAGGACTGTCCCCCATGCTCTCTGAAATTTCCTCCACTTTTTCCTCCTGCAAGCCCGACTGGGTGCAGGCTGGTCCTTCCGTTCTGCCCCTCCTCATCTTTGTCTCTGCCATCTCGTGATCTCTTAACTCCAAGAAACCACTCTTCACCATTTCTTCATTTCTTCTTGTGGGGTGACTGCTCTATTCTTTCTATTTTCTCCTGTTTCACAAAGAGCCCTTGAGCAGCCAGTGGGTGACAGATTTGAGGAGCACTCACGGCTGCCACGTTCTCACTGGTGGCCCTGACGTCCTCAGCACAAGACACCCACATTGAGGTCTCTGCTGACCTTTACAGCACGGCCAGAGGCACACTCTTGTTCTCTTAAGATGCTGGACCTATGCCAGGACATTGCAGGAGTGAAAGTGGCACTATTTGATATTAAGGACTGCCTCGCCTATGTCTGTCATGTGATGAAAAGTTGGTTTTATACGAGGCAGAATTTAAATATATTTACTTGAAAAATGAAAATGTGGAATTTGCAATAAAGTTACGAAAAAAATTAGAGCAATAAGATCATACTCCAGATGCTCTTTAGCTCTTCTAATTTCTCAGCTAGCTTGTGAGGTTAACTGAATAGCCTCTGCAGCTTACCCGAGACCAAGATCAAGAGAACATCTTCCTTCAGGTGCAGAGTGCCTGTGCTGGGTGACCTGTTCTTTTCCACCCCAGTAACACAAGCTGATTTTTTCCCTCTTTCTTATTTATCCAAAGGAAATTTCTTTTATCAGAATATTGAAAAATCATAGTACTTTTTTTTTTTTCTGTGGATTAAACTATTCCTTTTGTCCTTTCTCATTATGTTCTTTTCACTAACATTTCTACTTATATGCTAGTTACTACATTCTGACTTTGGACTGATTTTTACTGTTATATTTTTCTGAATATACAATAGTAAGTACTGAAACTGAAATAGCTAAAGCACAGATCTTTGATCAACTTCAAACTACTTATTGCCCCCAAGTGTTGTTCTAAAGTAAACCATACTGAAATTTATAATGAAATTGGGCTTAGGAAACTCAAAGAAAGACACACACCTGCATGCAAACTTACTTCTGACAGAAATCTCCTTCCTCCAACTTGTCAAGTATTCAGATAAAGATCCAGGCCACACATTAATATGGTTATCATCAATCTTTCTTTTCTTTTAAAAAGAAAAAAAATGTCCTGTTCAGTTTTTAACCCCATTTTATTCACATTTTGAAACTTCCATTTCTGCAAAGGTGAAGCATAGAGGTTTATTTTTAAATTACTTTTTGTTAATGTCAGGATTAAGATTTCAGACAATCAGCTTTTAAATGAAGCCCAGAATAAGCAGCTATAATTAACTTATTGAGGGCTAAAATGAAAATCCCTGCTTTTTCTATATTATCAAATTCAGTGTTTTGACATTACAATTTGTGTTGCTTTGGGAAGAAACCACCAGTATATTATGAACTGCACAGGTTTGTTCAACATTTTAATATTTTATATCTATAAAAGAATGCCTTATGTGGATGGAGGTATTTTAAAAAAGTTAAGTGAGATGGATACTGGCCACTGAAGATGAACCTGTAGAATTATGTTGCACATAAACTTTGACAATAGCCATTTTAGACTAATTTGTTGACTAAAGTTACTGATTTGCTTTATAATCAGTATATAAATATTGCACTGACACTCTTTGGAATACTAATACTGTCTTCTGGACCAGCATACCAAACTTGTTGCTAGGGCCAAGGTATTCTCACTACTCAGGGTTATGCTAGGAGCTTTTGAAATTGTGGAATTTGATGGCATTGGCATTTCAAACTTTCACGTCTCTTTGTGATGTTTCTGTGATGAGTCTGGGTTTGCATAAGGGAAGTCTTTACAAAAGCACAGTGCTTTTGTAAAGGCAAGTCACTATCAGCCGCCACAGAGGGTTCCCAGCTCTGCAGAAAAGCTGCTGACATCTGTGCATACACAGAGACCATAGCATCTTCTGCGAGATCTCACAGCGTTATCTGGGAAGCCAGCTGCCACAGTGGCAAGCAGATTTGGCTTCAGGCAGGGGAGATTGGAGGAAATGAAAAAAAAAAGTAACTACATGTGGTTTAACTTTTCCTGGAACAGCCTTATTAAGAACAGAGCCATTTCCGACCCCAGCTAGGGAACACTGTTCAGTAGAATTGCTTTTGTAACAATTAGATGCTTATATGCAATTTTTTTTTTTTGTGAATTAGATCTTTGAACATAGCTGAGTTATGCAGTACTCTATCCAGAGAGACATTTATTTAGCATGTACGCATTTCTGTCACAGATGGAGTGCTGCACTTCACTCCTAAGAGCAATATGTAAACTGATATAAACCAGTGGGATTTAACAAAGTTTGATTGTAAATGTGACAGTTTGATAGTAAGGGACAGTTGATAGGGTCAGAAAACACTGTCAGAAAGACCCTCCCACTGAGTTGTGAAGTTCAGAAAGGACCCCCTTGCTTTCTAAACCCCTTCTCAGACGGGAGTTTCAGTGCTGCTGAATCCAACTTATTCCCAGACTTGGTGAACTGTTTATGTCTAAAGGATTATATGTGCACATTTAACCCTTCATATAACTTAGCTAAGATTTCAAAGTCTCAACGCACTTCTTTCCAAGTCACTTACCGTGTATCAGATGCAATAAAGATTCTCTTTGACTTGGGAAGGAACCTTGTGTCTACTCCAGGTGAGATCCTGGCAAGCAGCCCACTGCTGTGCAGTAGACCTCAATGGGTTCTGGGCTTCCCATAATTTAAGGAGTGAGATAATGGGCTCATAGTTGTATCTGCATGTCAACTGAAAACTTTTCTTCCAAAGCTGGCTTGACTCAGACCTTGACCAGCATTATGGTTAGGCGGATGCATTGCTCAAATTAGCCTTTGATTACTGTGTTCTTATCTGTCTCCCCAAAAACCAGCTAGAGTTGGATGGAGCCCTCATGACCAAACACACTATTATGACCGCCACTGGTGGTTACCACCTGAGCAGATTGTGGGATATAATATGGGATATATATGGATATATATGGAAATGGGGGGAAGCAGCATGCCATTACATTTTCCTTTGCAAATCCTGAAGGCTACATCTCGTTGCTTCATTATTGTCTGAGCTGAGTGAGAAACTTGACTACCATGGGGATTCAATGCCTTCCCAGCCTGCACAGTGTGAGTGTCACCTTGTCCCATCCTGAAGGAAACCCATTTTGTCAAAGAGTGGGATGGGAGACTTGGATGTGTGAAGAATAAAGGCGTGGGGTCTAGTTGTCAGACCTTCTTTATTTGAGACATAAAAGTACTCTCTGATGGGGGACAGAGACCGTTAGTCATAAAATGTGATTTTATTAAAACCACTCAAAGGGCATCGGACAAATGAAAAAAAGAAGCAAATACAACAATTAGCAACAGATTTACAGAAGTTACGTAAATGGACATAAATGCCACAAAAAATAAAATCTCCAATAAGAGCAGGAAACTTTAAAGTGTTGGAAACATTTTCCTGGAAAGATGACAAATGGATGTTGCAGGCCTGGGTGTTGGTGGGCATGCCACACTTGTGTAGATCATGCTCTATAGTAGGGATTTTCTCATGGCCCTGCATTTGTGCTACTTGGCAGGACAGTGCTAACTGTCCTCTTTGTCACTAACTACACCTGTCAGGGCATCTTGGAAGGTGTTTGTGGAATCTGGAATATAGATGAGCAGTGTGTTGGCAGGAGGCTGATATTTTGGGTTGGTAGATGCTCATTTTGTCCCACAACATTTCCTTGACACATGGCCCAGTCCTGCTGTACCTTGATGTCTGCTTTCCCTCAGGAGCTGGAAAGTGGCTTTGACTACAATTCCCATTGCGTTTCTTCATGCTTGCCTGCATTTCAGATGGAATCTCACTTCCCTAAGACTTACATACTAGTCTATTAAATTTTTGTTTCATTTTTGGTTTCCTTCTTTCAGCAATCCCTCAAAGTATCATAGTAAAATAGTAATGCTGCTAATTATCATAATAGTAATGTCAATGTCATTAAAGTAGCAATAATAGTTATCATTGGTCATTTGTTAGCTTTATATCTTACCCCAAAGACAACTGGAAGACCACCTTTGGACAGAAAGGGTGATTGTAAAGATCTGCAAAGTTGGAAAATGAGACATAAGGAAGTTACGAAAATCTAGTCCAGCATCTTTTCATCTAGGGTGGGTGGACAGCTGCTTAACAGAAACCCTCCAGTTTATCAGTGATCAATACACCTAATAAAATACAGGAAAAGATTAGGGATAGCGTTTTATTTTGTTCCTTGCAAATTTTTAAGAAATAGTTAGACAAATATCTCTAAGAAACAAATCAAGTATAATTCATCCTGCTCCAGTACAGAAATTATCTCAATGGTCTTGGGACAGAGTGTCCACATCTAATATTAGTATGAAATCTAACATCTAGCACTACAATGCTACGAGATTCAAAACATTTGGAATAATCACCTACGACTGAAATTCTAAACTTTTGGTGTTTTCCATCACTAATTCTTGGTTTTCTTCTGTTCCAGAACCTCCCAGTTTCTTGCCATGAATCAAAGGAACTCCTCCAAGGCAAAATTGCTCAACTGTGAATCATTCTAATGAGATTCTTCACTAATAAAACCTCCACACATTTTTTGTCTTTTCTCCTTTGCATTCCTTCTTTCACGTACTCATCTTATCTACAAGTACAATACTGTCAGTCTTCATTTTTTTACCATTCTCTACTTTCTGTAACTTTCCTTATAAAGAAGTCTTCCTATTTAACAGGTCTCTGCAATTTTTTAGAGCTATATCCTTTTTCAGTTGTGCTTACCACGGATAAAAGAAAATCTAATTGATTTGACATTTGAGTTTACGCGTTTCATTAAAAAAAGCTTGTATGTTTGAAAACAATGTCAAAGATGGGAAGTTGAGTAACCATTTCAAACAATGCAGTATGGACAAGAGCTCTTTGCCAATCCCACTTCTATTAAGTGTCCCGATGGACCTTAATGGGAGGTGGACTATATGCTACCCTACTGTGGCAAATAAAGTAAAATTTCATGTCAGAAACAAACAGAAAAGGCTTCAGGAAGAACATTCAGATGTCTGAGAGTGAGATGTTATGATCATGTCTGCCCTAGCAGGTCTAATCCAGTCCAGCACAAGGAGTCTTTTCAATAGCCCATTGTCTTCCCAGCTGAAGTTGGTGCTTTGAAACCAGATCTGCTCATGTTCTATCAAATGCATTTTCCCTACTTACCTGAATTCCCAGAGTCTACATTACTGTCAGGCAGTAAGGAAATATCATTGCAATAGCCAGCTTTTGCCCTTTGTACCAGCAGCGCTATGCAAAAAGCTCCTTTTTTTTTTTTTTTTTTTTTTTTTTTTCAGGAAAGCATCAGCTTTCTCTGTGGTTGGAATCACAAACAGCTCTGGTCCAAAAGCTGTAAATTTGTGCTGCTGGGATGCTGTTGCTCTTTGGAAAGTTATGTAACTATTATCTTCCAAAATTGTACCTGGAAATAAAACCAATTTTTACTGAGAACCTTTCACAGAAGTCATAGCCTGTCTGAGGAATCCTATCATAATACAAAGGGATAATCTTTTCAGTAATTTTGATGGAATGGAGTGGAACAAGATGAAAATTCATGACAATGTTTCAAAAATATTGTCAGTAGCTATTAGCAAGTAAGTCTCTGAGTTGATCAAACGTAAAGTTAACTTCAGACTTAGGACAAGGAAAAAAAAATGAAATTGTCTTTACAATGCTTTTAAAATTTAAATTCAGTGTCAATTCAGTTTTGCAACACAAGCATGGGTTAGAAAATTACAGTTTTACAAAGGGATCAAGTTGCCCATTGCCCTTGTCTGGTTTAGGGGTTTTTCATAGTGTGAAGCCTAAGCATTTTGTCTACACACATTAATGGAATTTCTCAGAATTTACAGGGTGTAGCAAGGCCATTGCTTTTATGACAGAGAAATACTTAATTTAACTTCCATGTCACTTAGTTTACTGAAATTTAGGCATTTAGTAGTGCACAACTTCACAGACCGGAGAAGAACAGTGTCAGATTAAGGCTTCAGACTCAATGGGCTGGCAGTCCTAATTACATCTGAATTGCCCCACTACTCATTATTAACATTATTGGTCCTTTGGTGTATTATCTATTTAGGATGTGTCAGTGAAGACTGTCTGGTCTGATAGACGCCCTTTCTTATTAAAATTTTCTAAATAGAAAATACAAAACCTGTCAGTGGAAGTCAGGTTTCCTGTGTATGGCCAGGTGACCTGCTGTATATGGACATCTACTGATGAAACTGCTTTCAGTTTATGCCTCTGCTACCACATACATTAGTGGAATGTGGAAACAGCAAGATAAACACAATAAAAAGCAAACCTAAAATGCAAGCAAGGATGTAAGCCTTGGCTCTTCACAGTATTGAAGCTTTGGGAAACTGAGAGCAGAAGACAAATGGTGTCTTCTGACACCCTATTCCTCATGCTTTTGTCATTACACAGCTTGCAGGAGACAGTCCTTGTCTGTCAGTCTTGCCCAAATACAAAGTGAGACTGGAAGGAGTGTTCACTGAGATAACCCTTGTTTACACTGACCCTTACAGAGAAAAACTAATTCAACTGGCAGAAGGACTGAAAGAGTTAGGTTTCTTATACATTTGTCTCTAATGGATGCAAAGGAGAGAGAAAAGAAAACCTGCATATTTTCTGAGGTCTAACATTTGGTGTGCTGCTATTATCATGCTTTCTTTTCATGCCACCTTTTTCTCAGGAGATATATCAGTCATTTGGTCTTTCAGACCTCTTGAACCTTCTGGTACATTTGGTTGTGACTGATAAACAGGATAAAAAGTTACCAGGAAGGGTAAGGGCTATTGGGTACTTCTACAATGGCCCCTCTTTCCACAAACACATGAAGCACATGATCTCACAATTCTCATATTATTAGGAAATCAGGCTAAAAATACCACACTTTTCCACATTAATGGCAAGCTTTGCCCAGGACACAGCTGTCTCTGGGATGAGAAGGGAGCAGAACAAAGAGGAAATGGTGGTAAAACAGCATGGAACTTCCCCTGGGCTTGTTTATACCAGCACAACGTACCCTCCAGTTACACCAGCACAACAAATGTTCCCAAAAATAAACGGATTTCAGGAAAGGGATGGAGATTTTTAATGGGAACAATACATTTGGGTTCTGGGCATGACTGTGAGACTGTGTCAGATTCCGTCTGGCTTCAAGCCTGAGGCAAACCCAGGTACTTCTCACTCAGCTTGCAGCTGTGACACCCATTCAACTGCTGTGAGAGATCTTGCAGTGCACGACAGAACAGAATGGCTGATTCTGGTCATGTGCTGCAAAGACTTTTGTCTCTGGCTCGCTGGAATAGGGACACAACATTACTGCCATGTATCTTCTGGGGGTGAACTGGTGCAACACCTCTGTGAGATGGGGGAAACAAACCACCATCACTCCTCTGCTCAGTCTGCTGATGACCTTGTGTGGCAGCAAGTCAAGAAAAGAGAAACTACAACCAGCAGTAGACTTGCCTTGGTTTTTTTTGAAAGGGAGAAGAAGCTGGGTAGGTAGGGACTGCACATCTTTCCCAGGGCACAGCTGAGCTTCCTAGAAGGCGCCAGAGCAGATTACAAAAGAAACCCGGAGAGCATTCCCTCTGAATGGCGGCAGTTTGCACAAAGCTGAATAATATCTCGGAGAAGCAAAATTTATTCACAAAGAAAATGCCTGCTTTTGCAGGGAAGTCACAGACAACTAAACTCAAGAATGCAAGAGAGAGAATTAATCTGCTGCAAGTTAAACTAAAGCCCAGAGCCATTTGAAGTATGAAAGGGTTGAATTGACATCAAGGGGTTTATCGAACAACGCATAGTTGTTTAATAATGAAGGCAAGAAACAAAAGTACCAGAAAGAGTTATTCAGGAAATTTTTCCAGGAAAGTGTGTGCTATGTTTCTCCCCCATCACAGGTAAAAAATACCTGTTAGTAAATATTAATGTGATGAGTGGCACCTAGTTAATTTGATTAAAACCATTCCTAATGTGCATCTGAATGGAAACTCAGTCAAAGTTATAGTTACAGCTCTTGTAAAACTTGAAAAATCTGTTGTGAAGTAACCTTTGGAATTTGGTGACACTTTTCAGATATTTAAATAGTTATGTAGCTGACACTGAAACCTTCATTTAGTGTTGAAAAGATACTGGTGATAACTTTGTTCAAAAATAAAGAATGAATTGAAATTTGAATTTAAACCAAATTAAGGTTCAGATGAGCTATCTTTTTATTTTGGTCCCAAACCTTAGCAGTCTTTGTCGAGAAGAAATTTTTGGCTATACACACTTATGCATCTTAGGGGTTTAACAAATTGGAGTTTTTGCTCTATTTTCTTCCACAAAGGAACCAGCTCCCTGGCAGGATCTACCACACTTCTGTAGTGTGCTCCAGCAGTTCAGGTATCATGACTATCCTTGCAGCCACAAAGGTATTGCTCCTCTGCTTGGAGGAAACTATGAGCAATGAATGACATTTTGCTTGGAGTACAAAGCTTTACATGACAAAAAGGCAGCCTGTGGTGATGATGAGTTAATAACACTTGATGAAGGCAGAAATAATGGAACCAACATGTAATAATGACCCAAAACTGTGTAGCAAGCCCCACTGCGTCTGGCTTTTGTCTGCTTGAAGAGAGCACATCCTTGGGCTCCTGATGTACTTTTTATGAAGTTAAATTCTTGGCTTCAGCTTCTAAGATCCTTCATTAGCCATTATGTTCCCATTCCTCTGATTTCCTTCCCTTTTCCACTGTGTTCTATCAGCCCTCACAGCCTCACATTCCTTTAATTACATTCCCTCACAATCACCTTATTGGTGTTATACTTTTTTGAAATTATTTTGTCCTTTCCTTCCTACTGTCATATCAAAACTGAAACATACTTAAACCATCATGGCAGATGCACACGCGCACACACACACACACACACACACACGCACACACATGCACATGCAC
Source organism: Dasyornis broadbenti (assembly GCA_013397935.1). Classification (NCBI taxonomy): domain Eukaryota; kingdom Metazoa; phylum Chordata; class Aves; order Passeriformes; family Dasyornithidae; genus Dasyornis; species Dasyornis broadbenti. Next base: position 536,467 of record VZRN01003885.1, on the reverse strand, counting down.
ATACACACGTACGCACACACATATCACAACTTGTCTCTCCATGCTTTTTTTGGTTTCTTTTTCTATACTCTTTTGGTATCTGATCTCTCTTACTGCTCTACAGATAGATGTCTGGGCTTTGGGAAATGTAAAGAGTGCAGAAAGACCACAGGTCTTGCTATAAAATTTTTGGAAGTTTAGTGGAAAAAAACTGGGCTGAGCCCTCAAAGGAGCAATGGAATTACCCTGTCCCCGTGCCACTGCGGTACCCACACTACCTAATATCTAAATAACAAGTGTCCAAGTTAGGAGGCTTCCTTTACTCATCCTAAAATCACCAGAGAAACCAAAATATCTTTGCAAGCAGTGTTTCAGGTCACATCCTGTTTTGAATTCCTCTTAAAGAATCCATTTCTTTCCATTTGCTGTATGTGTGGGGAACAGGTCAGGGAGTTCAGCCTCCTAATGCAGGCCTATATGTATAATATGAGCTTCAGATCAGCAGATGGCAACATTCTTGTCATCCTCACAATTCTGGTAGCTCATGGAGCTGGTTTGCTCTGCAGCCATAAGAGTTGGCTGGTCAAAAGAGGAAGGCATATTCATCCCACCAGCCACTGAGCTCTTAAGGCCACTCTTCTGTTACTCTGTATTGCAGTTCATCCAGGTGCAACTTGTGCCACACGTCCCCCTAAATCATAAATACCCTGGGCACAGGAATATGCTGATTTTCAATGTTGTGTAAAGTACGAATTACATAATACAAAACTACCACTACTACTACTACTACTACTACTACTACTACTACTACTACTACTACTAATAATAATAATAGCAAGAGCAGCATATTATATCCCAGGATGCTATATACTGTGCTTACAAAAAAATGAAGAACTCCTTTCTGATAAGAACATTTAATTGAAGATGGAGAAAAGAATTGACAGGGTATGAAAAATTTAAGTGCAGTAGTAATTCTTTCTGATGCATTGGATGTCTTTGTGGATGTAAAAAATGTTGTGTAAACTGAGAATTTGCTTTACTATAGGGCAATGGGTCAGAAAGAAACTCATGAAACAGTATTGCTGAAATTAAGAGACAGAAGTAAAATTTTGAATTCCATGATGCTTTGATCTAAGTTGAACCTGTTTCAATAATTGTGGATCCACATCACCCGAGCCATACGGCAGGATTCAAGAAAGTGGAAGGTAATAAAATAATAATAATGTTTTCATCATGCTTGACTGAAAACTGGAGGTAGACTAAAATCTTTTTATTTTTAATTGCCTTTTGATATTTAATTTGATTATCTGATCAAAAGATTCTGAGTTGACTCTGATAGTGCCATAACTTGGCTTTAAAAGTTCTTTATATTGATGAGACTACTAAAAGAAAATATTACAGATAAGAGTGCATGCAATATAAGAAGCTAGCTTTAGTACAGAAGTAGGGATGGTTATTACAGAACAAATTTATACATGAATTTACAGTGTGTGAGCTTTATAGCTTAGTTGTAGGTGATTTGAACAAATTTTTTTCATTGCAAAAGTGAAGTTGGACAAATACTTCTGATGGGGCTTTTTGTTCATTGTCATCACACCTCTCAGGTCCAGGGAAAGAATTTTGTGTTTACTGAATAGACTGCATTGGACTTTACACAAATGTGAAATTGATGTGGCTGTAAAAGCATGTTCTTTATGAGTGAATTGAATTCACCTGCAGGAGTAACGGGATTAAAAGATCTGTTTACTATTAAGAAATAGATAAAAGGAAATAAAAATCCAGAAGTATTTCTGTGAAGCACATCCACCTACAGCTGGTCAGTGTTTTGTGATGGCTGCTTCCTCTTTGGAAAGTTCTGCTTTCAGTTTGGTTTCCCTGGGAACGATATGTAAGAAATATTCTGTGTTGTGCTGTCTAGAGGCTTGACTTATTCATCAAGATACCATGATATTCCCTTGAGACAAGAACATTCATATCCAGAGATAGCTGATATGCATTGGCCTAGCTCATAGAAAGGCTTAATTTAGCAAAAAAACAGCTGATGGTGTTGCTCCACCACTCAAGATAGTTGTTTTTCTACTTGGTTTGTAACACAAAGTTATAACAGAGGGGTCCCAAAATTCTGTTTTCAAGATTAACCACATCAGGAAGTGGGTGTATTCCTCCCAAAACCAGACGACTTTTAAAAAAAACAAAACCAAAAGAACCTGTTTATTTTAGCTTCTTTTGCCAAATGAAAAAAAATCAACAACCCCAAAAAATCATTGCCGATAGACTAAACTTTTCTGTTCTAGCTTGAGTAAATATTTTTGATGTATAAATAAACAGAGAATTAATTACCTGACATTGAAACTTTGTTAGAATACTTATGGAGAGTGTCACTTCTAAGGGCCTAGAGAAAACCATTCCATTAAAAAATACATTAATTTCTGATGCCATTTCTCTTTCAAGCAACCATAAAAAGTGTTATATACTTATATATAGCCTTTATATCCTTATCGAGTCGGACTATTCAAGTTCATAGCACCATTGATTCCCAGCCCTTATTTGCACTGCTGCATAATAGGCTCTAATCAGGTAATGCTACAAGCAAAGTGAGCTCCAGTCTTGTCCATGAACTCGCCAGAGTTCAAAGTTCTCCAAGCAGAGGTTGAGGATGATGAATGATGAATGGTGCTCATGCTCACTAAATCTGTCACCAAAATGGAAATTCGCTTGGAACAAGAGCGTTAATTTTTGTGTGAAAGGGACGTCTGAACTGAAATGGCAAAATCTAACACCTCCAGATATTGAGCATCCTGAGGCCCACTGAAGTCCCTAGAAGTTCTGAGGGATAAATACTTCTTTCAAATCATTGAAGGAAGATTATTGCAAAATCTATTGAAGTATAAAGACTATCACTGATTCCAGCAGGCATCAGATCAAGCTCAGTGTGAATGAGTATCAGAGAATGTCTACATAGCCTTTTGCAGGCAGAATACAAGTTATTCTGCCCAAGAATTGAGCCAGTTGGATGTATGACAGCCTTGAACTGGAAGCCATGTTACTGCATTTACAGTGCTGAGCCCAAGCTAAAGCCCCTGCTGAAAGACAGAAAATATCAATTTGTGCTCAGCAGAGTGCTCTGTCCAGGGATGTGTAGAGCGAATGCACATATGCTCACAGCTCAAACAGAATGATTTCATGCTTGCCTGCAAAAGACCACGTAGAAAAATGTCCTGAAAGGGAAAGAGCATCTCAACTCTGATGTGAACACTAAAATATTCACTCTTCTGGACTGAGGGAAACTGAGGAAAGCAGACAGATGGGCTCTTTCCTACCAGTATTCTTCTAGTTTGTTTCTTAGATGGAAAGAAAAGAGATAGCAAGAGAGCTCTGTAGATGAAAAAAAAAAATTTAATTAAATTCCAAACCCACAAAATTATCAACTTTCACTGGCATGAGCTCTGCAAGCCCCCAAACAATACTTTAAAGTGTTTAATTTTTTCACATCAATTTTAATTAAGCTCTCATTAGGCTCTTGTGCCCCTAGAATTTGGCGAACAAAAGAAGTTGGCTTGCCCAGTGAGTTTCCCAAGCTTGCAGGGCTCTATTCCTAAGGAGATTTATCGCATTTTTTTCCTCCTCTTGAAAGAACCTTACATGAACCAATTCAAATGAAAACCACATGGACTAAAAAAGACTTCATCATGCCAGATACCTTTTTATATCCAAAGCAGTGAACTTGTAGTCAGTTTGTCCTTTCATGTGTTGTTTTTTCTGGCTTTGGGACCTAAGAATGATTTTTTACTACGTGCAGTAGTAAAACAACATATTATGCAATTCTATTTTTCAGGGAGAACACTATGTAATTCATAGTCTTTGCAATGCCATATTTTCTGTTCAACAAATACAAAAAGTGGCTTCTCTTTCCCTTGTGAGCAGACATCTAGAAATTTGTGTTCAGCAAATGGTATTCCAACTTATTTATTTGGGGTTTTGGAGTTTTAACTATTTCAAAAGTGACTGCATAATGTAGCAATAAGCACATTCCAAACTGCGTTTTTATTCCTGTCATTCATGAACCTGGCACATGAGAGGGTTAATATCTTTTATCCTTTATTCCAGTCAAAAAATTCAGGTGAAGATACAACATACTGTGACCAGCTTGCAGCCCAATAGATCTGATATATGAGGAAACTCTTTCCATAAAATGCACATGATGGATTAGCAGCTGTGTTGAAATAATTTGTTGGAAATGTACTCACTGGGATGATTTTGAAGATTATGCCATCTTCCACAGAAAACTTTCAGAACTCCCATACTTTTTAAAGCAAATCTCCGAAAGAGTTAGTTAAATACACTTTTTAAATTGATGCTTTTGTTCTTTAATAACTTGAAACAGTCTTGAAATAACTTGAAACAGTCATAATTACAAAAGACTAGCTCTCTAACCCTTCAATGGATTTATGTGGTGCCTAGCATCTCTTCTGCATGCAACTTGCTAAATGTGTGTTCACATGATGGATACTTAGCTATTTATTTTCCCAAATTAAAGCTCACAACTAAAGAATTATCTTTAATGTGTAACTGAGAAAATTTTCACAAAGAATTCACTCACCTAGAACTCAGAAACTGGTTAGAACTTTGAGACATGCTTATAAGGAAGATATGATCACACTAAAGTATGTCTTCTTCTCATGCTCAGCAGTGGTGCTAAGACAAAATACAGCTGAGCCTCCTCCAAGTCTTGAAAATCCATTTGCAAGCTTTCCAGACAAGTTCACAGAAGAATAATCCATATACTGCTATCAGCAATACTACATCAGCATCAGGAAATCTTTGAGTTGCGGCTTGCTGGAGGCTGGGAGGATATTCTCAAGAGTTGCTGTATGCTTGTCTTACTATTATAGTCTTCTTTACATGTCTAACTTTAGTGTCATGGCCCTTCTGTTTAAGGTATTTGAAAGGGAGGATCAAGACCCTAGAAACAGATGGTGAAACAAGAAGTCCAGAACTTCCACAGACTGGTCAAGATTGAGAGGTAATGAGCAGTGGTGTTTGAGGTGTTCACAGAAGAAACATCCATGCCTTTCCCTGTGTTGGAGGTTGGGGAATTTTTCTCCATTCTGTTGCTAGGGAACCCTAACGACCGGGTACTTAAGAGACAAAAGACTTGGCTAGGGCAGGGGTGAGGGGAGGAGACCACCTGGCCGCTGGTAACTTCACTTGATCTAGGGGCATTGGGGGGGAGGTGGTGGAGCTGCAATTTTCCTTTCGCTGCGATCATGGGAGCCGAGCTCCGCACTGCTTTGTCTCTTCCTTGCTGGGTGAGCTTTTTGGGTGAGTATGGGATCCCAACCCTTTTCCCCACTCCCGGAGTGTGTGTCTCCCCATCTGTGGCCGGTAGCTGCTATGGAGGAGCTTGGCTGTCGCTGACCTACATTCTCACCTTCCTGGATGCACTGTGGCTTCTGCCACCGCTGCGGAGTTTCTGCCACCTTTTGCTTGCCAGCCCAGGTGAGCCAGCCCTTCTGTCCAGCTTGCTGTGCCAAGGTTTCTGGCTGCATCCCGTCTTGCCATCCAGCCCATCTGCCATTCTTCACATAAGGAGGGGAGCTGAACTCGCGCCACAGCACCCCCTGCAGCTGCGCGGGAGCCATCGCCCCTGACCTGCCTGGCTGGGAGCCCGACTGCACCCCCTGCCAGGCATGACTGTAACTGCACCAAAGGGGGGGAATGGTGTCTGGCAGCCCAGAGAAAGCTGCCGCCGGGTTTCTGGTTTTGTTTGTTGTTGCTACTGTTGTTGTAGCTTCTTTGCCTTGCTACAGGTACTAGTAAAGAACTGTTATTCCTTTTCCCATATCTTTGCCTGAGAGCCCTTGATTTCAAAGTTATAATAATTCGGAGGGAAGGGGTGGGGTGGGTCATATTCTCTATTCTAAGGGAGGTTCCCACTTTCCTTAACAGACATCTGTCTTTTCAAAACAGGACACCCTGGAAAGAAGAATACTATAGCAGTCCTTCCCTCTGTATCTGGATATTGCTGTTCATCCCAATTGGTCCCCAGATCATCCCAGCTAGCAACTGAGAGGGGCATTAGTGGCAAAAAAGATAACTACATAGAAAATAGAGCAGGCTGGATTGTAAAGCATGCAAAAAGGAGAGCATGATAACACTGTCATCCTCAGCCACCAGGCCAGCACTCCAGACACAGCTGAATTTGGCTGCAAGAAGGCAATGATTGTTGCAGTGGAGCTTTTTCCAGATTGTCTAGGGAGAGATGATCTATGATTTCCTTATATGTGTCTGTTGGGACCAGAACATCTTCTTAAAATATGATTCTGGAGATCTTGATGGTGTTAAAAACCACAAAAAACCCCAGTCAGTAACAGGTTAATGTGTGAGAAATAAAGTGCACAATTCCTGTAGCTTACTGGACGTTTCCAGACAGCAGGAAGTCTGCTGGAGAGGCTGTGTCTTTGTCCTGTTTGTGGTCATACAAACCTAATGTCTCCTTACCTCCAGAGGTGTTGTTGGAATAAATACACTCTAGACTGAATCTACTGGATCTTGCAGCAATTTGTACCTTCTAAGCAGACATATCACAGCTGTCAAGCGGGGCAGGCCTGTGCTCAGGCACAAGTAGGAGGGAGTGCTAAGCACACCACACCATGTGGCACAGAATGAATTTCTGGCCTGCCTTGTCTCTGCTTCTTTGCTTTAAATAATGCTCTTGTCAAAAATTAGAAGATAAAGCATAAGAGGAGATATTACAAGAGATGGAAAAGATGCTCTTAAAGTTGCATTTTCCTCTGGCTGGCTATGGCCCCAGAAAGTTTATGATGGAATTGAGCAACCTTTCCAGAAGACAAAGGGGTCTTTTGCCTCTTATGCAGTCCCTCTATTCATGAACTCATATTCTTTTAGCTCTCTGCCCTAATCCTTCCAATTCAGATGGGTTTCATAACTTCTCTTGCAAGAAGATCTTCCTTTCTGAGGGTTCCCTCACATCTGTTCTCCTTGAGGAATATTCCTGTTTGCCTGAGTTTCCAGCTGGAGCTTTGTCATCTTCCCCATGAGTATCCAGCCCTGTAGACATCAGTGAAATTCCTGTGGCATTTAGCAACAGGGGAAGAATACTGACTATACAGTCCTAGCGAAGTGAATAACCTAAGGTATGTCACATGAAATGCTGTAAGAGAAAGCTGATTTAATAATATTCTACACCGTGCTTACACAAGATAGGATGGTTCCTGGTATTATATGAGACTTCAGTTAATTGCTACATTTGAAACAAATTGATAAATGCAAATGTCCAAGAGATTATCACTCACCCTTTGTACTGCAAGCATCATCTGCTACACTTTAGATCAGAGGGGAAACCAACAGAGTTCACTTGGCATTCACTGTTCAAGCAGCCTAGGAAACAACCAAAAAGGAACAGAGCAATTAGTACCTCTTTACCTCCTCTCAGTGCTGTTACACTTGCTGACATTGAAAGTCACATTTTCTTGTTTTAAATCTGCATATTAGATCATCTCCCCTGTAATGTATGCCTGTGATTTCAGGAGTAGAAGCAAGTTTAGAGGATCTTTGGAGCAGGTCATTGACTCTGATATTTCCATGGTTTTGTGTTAAGATCTCCATACTCTTTCAGAAGCTTTGGAAAGTTAATCTGACTAAAAAGCCAAAAAGACTTCTGATTGACCTCTACATCTTCTGTCCATTATTTGTTTTGAACTCTCATAATTTGTAACATGTCCAGTATTTTGCCTAGACGTGTGGTACAATTCCTTTTTCCTAACTAGATGAGCACAATTTCTTGGATCAGACTGCTGCTGTGAAGTCTCTGTGTTAATTTCACATTCACCTTCTGGAAATATTTAGCAATATTTAATTAAAATTTACTCTGAATATCCCTTTTTGCGAGACAGGCTATAAGAATGCTTTGTGGGTGAACCTTCATGAAAACAGACCAAATCATTTAATTTGGCAAAACAGAGATTTTTTCATAGAAAGTTATTTGCCTGCCTCTGCTTCAACATACTGTATGTACTATGTTGCTGTAAGATGCTCAGTAAACCACTTAACAAGTTTAATGCTACACTGTCAGTTAAACACTTCTTCTTCTATCTTTCATTCTTTTTTTGGAACCTGCGTAAGGACAAAATTTTTTATTTCATCTTAAAATAATTGAAAGGGATAGTCTGTGTCTTTTTGTGAACTTTTGGTTCAGTGTTAGTGGAAAAATAATGCAGATAGGAAAGGAACATTAGAGATACTATATGGCTGAGACAATTCAGGATTTCTCCCTTCAGAACCTATTTCATTTGCCAAGGAATTCACTGCCACCTTACTGTATCTCTTACTATCAATTTGAGAACTGTTTCAAGACATCTCCCAGGCTGAGAATGGTAGAGATGTTCTGCTCACTGGCAGCCTTAAGAAATGATGTTCTTTGGCAGATTCATCATCTTCCAATATAAATCTGTCGACTGGAATAGACATGATGCCAGAGTAATGAGGCTTTCCCACCATCTGGGAAAGCCTGTTACTCTGTCATTCTTGGTACAGCTGGATTTTAAGCTGGTTCCTGCATCTTTAGGAAGCTGAAAGAAACAGAAACAAGGACAAGAAAGTCATTGCCTAGACTGAAGGATACGTCGCAGGGTGACTGGGCCCAGCAGATTACCTCTCCAATGCCCCAACCTAAAATATGCAGACAGTTTTTATAACTGTTGTGCAGTGGCTGCACCAAGAGAGTGACTTGAGTAATTCCAGAATGGGAATTTTCAAGGGCTGCCATGTAAAGGAGAGGGTTAACGTTTTCCACCAACAGATACAGAAAAACTTGCAGATAAACCAGATGGTTTCTATTTGCCCAATATACCTTGCACAAACTGAGTTCATTCTGAACCATCTGACCCCTTAAGGTGGCTAGAGGGAATAATTTTGTTGTGCAAATTCCTTGTTAAAGCTTTGCAGTTAAATTTTGTGTGTGAAATAAAAGTACATCTGTGTTTAATTTTGCAAGTTTGCCATACATCATAACCTCAGAAGAACCCCTCAAGATCATGCAAATTAAAAGCAAGTATGCAGATGATTTGCATACATGTTTTTCTGGGTTAGACATTACATCGGAATGCATTGGCAGTGAGTGGCTGTGACTAATGTAACAGAGCATTACATTTAACGTGCTGCATTATACAGTTTTATGCACAGTAATGTAATAATTAGTTTGTCAAGATATCACGCTCCATCCAAATTTAAATAGTGTTGCTCTCTGCTGGTTAGTCTTGTGAACTACATATTTGCTAATGTGAAAACTGCCCATTAAGTTGTTCTCAGAAGCAGAATTTCAGGTCCCATTCCACCAGCTGCTATCCAATCAGAGTGATTTTGTGAGAATCAAGGAAGCACATGCAACAGCAAATCACTTTGATCACATTCACTCTTTTCTCTGGCAGATGTTATTAAAAAAACAGCCTTAAAGACCTAACTTTTATTCTACAGAATTTCTGTGTGGGTTCTCATTAACCCATCCTCTATTTTCACATTTGATCATTCTTCATATTCGTTTCTATTCCCTCTTCCTCCTAGATTTCCCATCTCCTGAATAAATATTCTGAAGAGAAATATTAAAAGATGCTTCTTTTAATCTTACAAGAAAGTAGCAGCCCAAACTACATTTTCTGAAGAAAAGGAACTAGTCAGCACATTAGGCATGCTCTGATTTTACCATTTGGACTGAAATTTTATGGAGATGTTTTCTCCGGTTTCTTTGCCAAAACCTGACTGAGATCTAGAATACTCAAGAGCAGTGCCTAGGTATTCAACATGTTTACAGGTACAATCCTATGTGCTGGGTGAAGTGCAAAGTTTAGGCAAATGTCAGATTTTCTAACAGTAAAGAAGGATTTTGGTTTGCACTTGGGTGTCTAAGTTAACTTTAATCACTGCTGACCAAGTTATTGACATCTTGTTTTTCTTATATGCAGGTGAGGAGCCTGGAGAGAAGACAAGGTAATGAGACCATGCAAACCATTCTGTAGCACAGAGCATCTTTTTCTCTGACCCTCTATCATAGCCAGTGCACAAGAGAACAAGTGAAAAAAAATTTGAAATTTGTGAAGAATTGTCCATGTTATTCACACTGATAATAATGTTTAATCTGGTCATCTTGCAAGTTTTGCTGATTCTGCTCCTTACTTAGATGTACAAGCTCTGAGGTAACACCTTTAAGTTACTTTCATCCTAGATGTATCATAACTCATTTTACTGTGTGTAACATTTGTTGACTATATGAAATGAATGCCTGACAGTTATCAAAGAAAGTTGTTAGCTGATTATAGATAAAACAAAGTTTTCAGTGTAATTATTGAATAATGTGCATAAATGGGATTCTTTTTTCAATTTTGAATTCTATAAATGGCTTCAACTCTATATTTTAAATTCAGATTTTATGAACTATAGCGTAAGTCTTTCCCTTGCTTATGTTTTCTAGTACCAAGAACATTAAAATCCAAATCTTACATATCTGATCCTATTTATGTCGCTAGCAAAAGCTCCTTGCTGTGTTTACTTCATCTCAGATGTGCCTTGTATGAATTTGAAGAGATCTTCAAATACCTTTTGGTCTATTTCCCCTTCCAAACACACAATGCTTGCAAATCTTCTGATTTTAATTTTAATTACATGCTTCAGTTGCTGCCATAAAACAAGTTAGTCTTGGCCCTGATATTATAGGTTGTCAGGAAACATTTTATATGGAGAAACAATGAACAATGAATATATGATATAACTTGTGGAAAAATTGTGCTCCTGCAGTTTTCACTCAGACATGATTTCCACTTATTATGGTCTTTGCTGCCAGTGTTTTCCAAACTGGCAAAATCAGAACTCAAGAAGAAAATATGAGTGAGGGACAACATGTACTCAAAGCAGTACTGAGGGTTTATTTTGGGCTGTAAAATAGGGACACTTTAGCAAAATTTCAGTACATAATATTATGTGACAAATCTCAAATCAGGACAGGGAGTATGCCACATGATTTTACTTTAGCACCAATAAAATGTAATTTAAAGGGAATTTTGGAAGACTAAGGTTGTCCAGAAAAGATTGCAGGAGTGTGAGATATCCAGTTTTTCCCCTTTACAGCAATCAAATAGTAAGTTATTGTGATTTGTTTCAGGTAAACAGAGCTAACTCCCCTGCTCCAATTCAATAGTGTTACATTTGACTAAGAAAACTTACATTGGTCTTTTCACCTGGGTCTCTGACTAACAAGTCAGAGCCACGGGTGTACCATGGCTTTTCCTGCTCACTGGTTACTCCCAAGGGGCAGCAGTGGCTCTCCACAGCCATCATCTGCCTTTCCACCTTTTATACATCTTTATACCTTTTAAAGGCAGCTGGAGACTTTTTTTCTTTAAGGTCAACCCAATGTAAATAATGAGAGCACAGAGGAGCAACTGCATCTTTACCATGCAGAAAAATCTATATCTTCACTATACAAAGGCAGGCTATGTCTTTACTCAGAAAGGATTTTCCTTTTGAAAATAAGAGGTCTTGAAATCCTTCTTTTTATAATATTAATTTTTATCTTCATTGGAAAAGAACCCCAACCCAAGCCTTACAAAAACCACAAACAAACAAAAACCTCCCACCAAACACATTTTATGTAAGAAACACTGCAATTTGACTGTGGTATAGTTTAATGTAAGTATGTTGAACTGAATTGAAGGAAAGGGAAATGAAGCACAATAGCATTTTTTTTCTTAAATAGAACTACAAACTAACATGAGAAAACTAGCTAGCAGGAAGCTAAAAAGGAGGAGCTAGGACAAATGTTTTATAGCTTGCATGGAGAAAGTTTAAAACCACCACATCTGAGGACTGAAGCTAATGAACAGTGCTAATTAAACAGAACCATTCAATGAAAACAGAACCATTCAACGAAAACCCAACCACAAAATAAAAAGGATTCAGCTTCATGAAACACCCAAATTAAAGACGAAAGTAGCTCGTAAAAATACATTTTCCCAAATAGGTGGAAGTCTTATATAGTTGAGGGAAATAGAAAAGGGCATACTAAAGGAGAGCAAAGGAAACTAAATATGGAAAAAAGAAAATTGTAGAATTTTGGGAAGTTGTGAAGAGAGAATCTGCCAGAGAAATTATCTTGTTCACAAATGATCAAGATGCAAGAAGAACTCTTAAGCAGGATGAAGGCATAATAGAAAAGTAATCCGAAATCTTGGCATTAACTTCCGTGATAGAGGGACTATTTTGGAGAATTGCTGGGAGCAGACAAGATATCAATATGCTGCTTTGAATGCTGCATATTTTGAATGGAGTGTGTAGATCCAGTCATTCCATACAGTAGAATTGGAACTAAAGCAGATACAGTAGATTTAGGAAAGGCACAGAAAAGAACAAGGATAACCAGAAATTTGAAACAACTTCCAGTTAAAGAAACAACAAAGACAGGACTTTTCAACGTGGAAAGGAAAGATCTATAAAAAACATGAACAGTGAAGTAATAAATAGGAAAGCTGTTGAGCCTTTCACTCTGTATATGAGTGTGGAGACATGGAAGTTTCAAAGCAATGAAAATAAATAGTTTTTTTAAGTACCTTTCACAAACTTAAATATTTACATTATACAACTCATTGGCAGATTAAGTTAAGGAGACAACAATTCCATGTAAGTTCAAAAAAAAGCAAACAAAATTGGCGAAGAAATAAACAGATTCACAGGGCACACACTAATTAAAAATGTCAGTCTGGATCAAAACATCAGTTCAGGAAGTCCATGAACTTAGAGAAGCAGGGAAAGTATAGCAGAGGAAATACAAAACCAGAGTATACTAATAACTGAAACAGTCTGTAAAACCACCTCGTATGTTCCTGTATCAAATTGTCCATTTCTTTGTCTTTAACATCAGCAGATCTCTTAGTAATCAACACTGCTGTTTTCCTGTGTATTTGTTGTTCAATAGGAAAACTTTGAAAAAAAACAGGAAAAAAACCAGGAAAACTTTGGTGGCTGTGTAGAATTTTTGTGGATGTTGCTAAGCTTGGAATGTTTGATAGTGGATTAGACATTGATGGCTTTCCTGTCCTTCATGCCTTCCTTTTCACTTGTCTTCCACCATGTTTTGCCAAAAAGAGAGAGATTTAGTTTCTTGAATAAAAATGATGCTTCATTTAACAGCAGATTTTGACTTGTTCTTTGCTTTCTTCTATAGTTTTTGATTTAGATGTGTGTTTTCTCTTAAAATTCTGCTTCCTACCTCCTTCAGTTTGTTTCCCTGCATAGAAGGCTTGCTCTGGAATCTAGCTGAGGTAGTCTGTTGCAGACTCTTCCAGTGGGCACATGGAGCCATCCGCAATGTGGTATGGTCAATACTGATAGAACTATTGCTGCCTCAGCGCAGACCTTGCACAGTGACCTGTTTCCCACAGTTAATCTACACGGAGCTGGATCAGTTCTGCATCTGAAGAAACACTGCCTTGTGCACATTGAATAAGAGAGGTTATCTTTTAGTTCTTTGGAGTGCTCACTGCCTAACAGCCCTGTCTTGCCTCCTTATCCTTTCCTTTGCTGCGGTCTGTACCCTGAGTTTGAAATGCTGCTTGACAGTCACCATTGCATTTTCTGGCCTAGCCTTGTATCTTCAGGCACTTATGACATTGGGCCATTTTATGCTGACAACCTGATGTAAAATGAGCTCCTCCACATGGAAACAACCCTCAGGAGAGCAAGTTTCTTCCAACTGGCTTCATATTTTGTTTACTGAAGCAGTTTGATTGTGTCTGAGTTATACTCACATATCTTGTAATTTTTCAGTACTGCTTCTATTACTTTTGGTAATTTCAAAGTTTTGGGCCAGGTTAAGTTCTCTTCTGCCAAGAATCATCCTTTGAATTCTCTCCTTATTAATGCCATAAACCAATTTATATTATAGCTTTCCCTCTAGGACATTTCCAAATGAACAACATTCAGTGAGCCTTCTGTCTACCACACAGAGCTGCAGTTTCTTCTTGTGTCTGAAATTATTATGCAACTTATCACATTCTACAGAAACACTTAGCTTTCGTGAGTGAACTTTTAAGATCTTTCGTAACTCCTCTAAATTACTACTGCAGAAAATGGGACTGGAAAAAATCTTGTCCTGGAGCATCCTTCTGCCCCAAGACAAGAGGAGTTCTACCTGACTGAGCTGTTGTTTTTCTGAGACAGTAACAAACTGAGTAGGAGGGAGTTTTATACTGACATTGATTAAAAGTTATTCTTTATCTGCAGATCTTATCTACAAGAATAGGGAGATCACAGCTTGCATAAATTGCTGCCAGCCCTTATTTTCTTCACTGCCTGTGTTCAGTCTTCCTGAAAAAAAAAAAAAAATATTGCTATTACGATTATTCCTTCCCCCACCCCCACCGATTTTGAAACGGGACCAGTCGCCTGCAGTCCAGAACCTCGTTCCTCCTGCAGCTGAGCTGGTGTGCAACAGCTGAATGCTCACTTCCCTCACCTGTAGAAACAAGCTTGCTGCTCTGAATCCAGACTGATTCTTGGTGTTTACTGCAGAATCCCAGTCCTGGGGCCTTTCAGACACAGCTCTGAGCCTGGTGCTTCAGAATGCCTCTCTCTTGGCAGCTCTCCTCTCTTGTTTCAGGAAGGTTAAGTTCTCTTTAGTTGTAAAGCGGACAGATACGGCTGGGACAGAAGCTCTGGAGCTCAAATGAGTCAAACACCTATTTTGCCCAAGCTGGGTGCTTATAACAGTTTCAAGAACAGCCTTAAGGCTCTTAGTACTTCTAGTCTCTGTGCTATTGCAAGCAGAGTGTGTATTTGGCTGGATAATTTTTGTATCTCCTTTGGCCTCGCCTTTTTCAGCCTCTTAGCTACTCAGAGAGACTTTACCAAGGTTTTTGTATCTGGTCTTACAGATGTAACACAGAGCTCAAGGGAGATGACATATTTTGGATCTGGTTTAGATTTGGCTTCTCAGGGTTTACTGTTATGATTTTACTTTGTAACTCAATACCATTTTCATATTCAGCTCTGAACTCTGCAAATGTTAAGGAGCAAAGCTTTCCGACTTCCCCAAGAGGTGCAGCATAATTTTATGAACCCTGAAGGTAAAGAATAAAGCCCTGAAATGAATTTAGTGACAAAGTCCATCTTAACCTGGACTCTCTCTGCTGATTTAAACTCTAGACAAAGCCCACCTCTTTCACTCTGTGTCTTCCAGCCACCTGAAAAAAACTTCTAGCATGTTATGCAGACTGCAGGAGGCAGGAGGACAGATGTACTGCAAAATCTCTGTGGTCTGGATAGATGAGCCTTTGCCTTCTTAACAGAGCTCAAAAAGATCTGTTCTGTACTGTACCACTTCTCACTGCTGCACATGGAGTGTCCATGCTAGATTCAATAAGAATTAAATAAAACTTCCGGTTTATGATCTAGCTGCATTAGAATTGTCCACCTGATGTGCCACTTCATAGGTCTCATTTTTAATGTATATTATTATTGAAAAGCCAGAGTGCATAAAGGAGTGGTATTAGTTTTATACATCATCAGTGATCTGAAGAAGGACATGCCAGGGAAATTTGCATGTTTGCACCTGACATTAAGCTTTTTTTTCATATCGTCAGGTTCCCCCCTGGTAATGAAGAAGACCAGAAAGACCTCACCAAACTGAGAGAATGGGCAGGTAGGAGCAGGTGGTTTTCAGCTTAGCAGTGTTGAAAACATCGAGTCAGGCATCAAAGGAACAGCATTTAAGCTCCATTCACATTACGCTGAGCTCTGAGCAGACACACGCAACCCTTGCTCCCTCCTGGTGCTCTATCAGCCTTGCTGATCTGAGTGATGGAAGGACAGATTCTCCTGGCTCTGTATCACTCACTGAGCAGCTCTCAGGGCTACCCTGACAGTCAGTCTTCTAGTGGGAACCCAGCCTTTCTTCCTGGGATGCTGTAGCACAAGAAGTTGAAGTCCACTCCTCACAAAGACTTGGTGTATCTTCTCCTCATACATCCTTCCATGTCCACACTGTGCAGTTTTACTGTTATCCTTTACTGCTCTACAAGTAGTGTTGCACATACTGGGTTGATTCATCTTCCCTTACAAATATTATTGAAGAGCCTTAAACCCAGTCAAGTGTCTATGCAGTGTACAACACAGCATAAAAATACACACAAAAAGACTGAATTTTAGACTACTTACAGTTACAAAATGTCAGACAAAAAAAGATGAGGTGCTGTATGACAAGAAAGAGACAAACTAAACACAAATTTACCTCTTTTGACAGACAGACAACAGTAAAATCATCAGACATTGTTGGCAGTTCCTGTTGTTCATAATAATGACAGTGATCTTATTTTATTCTGTTGCTGTGTCCCTCAGGTTCTAGTATCTCTACTTTGAATATAAATTCAAATGACTTGCCAGATGATATTAGTAGACTGTTTGATGTCGTTAACAAGTGCTTTTTTTTATCTTGTAAATAATGTACTCTCTTTTTCCATGCCCTCTGTATGAGATCAACTCATAGTGCAATTTGCTTAGCTTTTTCCTTGGATGGCTGATAGCAATCAGGCACTTTGAACAATCTATGTAGGTCATTGCAAAGCTAATTAATCCTGCTTTTCAGGCTGAAAATCATTTTCAAGGAAATACGTTCTAAAACAGCTGTCCCAAGGATTTTAAATAGGTTCTAATAATATACACAGTTAGTTCCTTACCAGTATTTCTAAAAAATAAAATTGATTGAGATTCATTGACAAGTCTGAAACAGAAAGCTGAGGGTTACACTTCTGGCTATCTATTTCCTAAGAAAGGGACGGAAAACTGCAGAGCTAATCAGTTTCAGATTGAGTAGAATAAAAGAAAACGAGAAATACAAGGGAGCAAAGGAAGATAACTGGATTGGTATTTTCTTCCAAGAGGGAAATATTTGAACCTTAGAATCTTAAGGAGGAATTATGTCAATGCAATAGCTTTACCAGACTCAATATGGGAGTTTCTTCATCTGTCAAATTCTTTTCTTCATGTATCTGACTGAATTTTAAAGGTCTGTGGATTCAGAAAGGTACAGGGCTTGTGTTGGGTTTTTGGGTTTTTGCTGGTACTGGATCACCACTTTAAAATTTCGTTTTTCAGTGAAGACCCTTTTTTTTCCTCAAAGCAGGGTGGCAAAAAAGAAATCTATGCACTTCCACACAGGGTTGCTGCAGAACTCTCTCTCTGTCTGCTAAGATGACAATGGCAGCCTTGCCAAACTTCAGAGTTTAACCAGTGTTGGTTGCAGTTGCTTGTTGATGTAAGACAGTTAACAGCCAAATTTCGCATACGCAACAGCAACAAGCAGCTTACCTGATACAATTCACTTGGCTTACTTTTTAGCAGATGCAACAGGGAGAGCAGTCAAAGGATTAAATGTGGCCATCAACATATTAATACAGTAGAAAACCATCCTAGGAACCAAGATATTGTTCAATCTGCATACAAAACAGTATCTCAAATAGCTCTTGGGGGCTGTGTTTCTCAAACTGTGCTTTATGCATCACTGATAGAGTTTAATACATTGGTCTGTGAAATTTGAAAGGAACCACACATATTCCCCGTACTTCCAAGAAAACAGACTTTCATTTCGTAATAAATGAACGTTTAAACTTTAGTCTAATTTTAAGTTGCTTGTAAATGAAGACAATTGTGGGAACACTGTAGAGATGGTGTGTGTTTTCTTTTTCCTAAAAAACATCCTTACAGTCATTCAATTAAATGAAATTAAGAAACACTGGCCTACAGAGTGGATCTTTAGAATAAGCTGTCAGCAAGAATTACAACACCTGGAAATAAAAGATTTATATTTCTAGGTCAGACTGTCTGCAGTGTTGAATTCAAAGATGAAAAATGAGTATAAAGAGCTTTTATATAAAGAATGAAACATATCTGTCCTGTATTCTGACAGTGGCTCTCCCCAAAATGTTTCTTGGGGTTGTGTTCCAAGCTCATGGGTAAACCCAATTCTGAATCCATTCCTTCCTTCTCTCTTCACAATATTGGCAAAGGTAGAGGAAGGGAAGAAAAATTCAGTGCTATTTCAAGCATCTGGCATCACTAAACAACTTGAGATTTGGTCACATTTTCCTTGAACTTTAATTTTCACAATTTGAACGACTAAAAGTTTGATTTCACTGGGTAATTTTAGGAGGTAAATGAATCTTCTTCACAAAGTGTATCATATCTGAACAGATGTCCCAGCCTTGACTGAAAAAAACAACATTGGGGGCTGTTCTATCAGAGAGTACTGGACCCTGGCCCTTGCTCCCCCATGTCCGATTCTGAGGCCTCAGTCCTCCTTCTCCAGAGTGCATTCCTGATGGACACGTTCATGTTGTAGTTCTCTTTCAGAAGCTATGACTGCTGGTGCCCCTCCATGCTCAGTCCTGACGACTGGTGCTCCTGATGAAGGTAGAACCACATAAAGGGGCTTCTTTATGTTCACAACTCCCCTCAGGCTAAATCTCTGCATGCCTGCCTACATTCCTAAAACCCTCAGATTTGTGAATCCGGGTTTCATGGTGTCATCCAGCCTGTGCTTAAAATTAAAGGCCTAAGCCCATGAGACAGACAGGATTTGAGACAGCTACAGATGTTTCACCTTTTCTAGACAGGCTGGTTTTTCCTGTCTGCCAGGTCACAAACTGGCATTGCACCTCTGTCATTCACTCACTCTTTTGGGTGCTTCAGAGCCCTAGATTTGAAGGGATATATCATCATATTTCTTCTTAGACCCATGTCAGGTGACATAAGTGGTCTGAACATTTGATCCACAATTTATGAGAGACTTCATTAAATGCAAGAAGTGTTAATCAAGGAGGAAGAAAAAGCTCTAATAAGCATTTCAGGATTGCTAATTTGCACAGATGGTTGAATTGGAGGGAATATGCAGAAAGAAAAGATAGATCCTGAACATACTTCGAAACCAATTTTTCACCCAAATAGAAATAACTTTGTGAAGCAGCCAAATATGAAAGTTTGCTGAGGCAGCAGCACAGAGGCCGGGTTCAAACAATAAACAGTTGGGTGCAATTGTGATGACAACACACTACTAAGAAAGACAATGAAAGATCTTTAAAGAAACAAACATAAAAAGCAGTTTTGTAACTCACCTTCTTCGCTCAGCATAACCTTGGATTCAGTTTCTAGTGCACTGTGTTTCAAACAGATGCTGGTAGTGAGCATTCCATACTCTCATAAGCAGGACAGAGAGAACATAAATCACTTATCACTCTAAAATATGTATGGTCCCTGAAAAACTACAGGATGTTTGAAGGGTTACAAATATGTCTATTGAAAAAAGTGATATCCAGACATGGGAAGGTTCCTAACTCTTTGAACTATATTATAAATAGATCAATCTTGTTTTCTTCCACTATCATAAGACTGGTGAAGGGAATATGATAAGGTACATGTCTGTAAAACCACTGTAAAAACAATTTTTGTCACCTGTAAACACATATTCACTAATTAGAAATGTAAGACTGAAAAAGTCTTCATAGTCTCAGATACTGTCCCTGTGCTAACACAAGTGGCCATGTCTTAAGTGATGCCAAAAACTCGTCTGTCTACATCTAGAAAACAGTTTGGGACATTTTTTCTACTTTGTGCCTCCCTGACAGCATTAGGACACACACATGAATTATAAAAAATAATATTCCCTTCTGGTTAAAAATCACTTAAGGTTGCCTCAGGTGGTTATTGATTCAGGAGTTTTCTGTCTCTATTGAGGAAGGTGTGGACTGATTTCTGCAGTGGCCTAATAAGCAGGATAAGCGGACTTTGCGAAAAGGATACAGAATTCTTAAACTGTAATCACAAAGTAGCTGCAGTTTGAGTTTGTTGCACTAGTAAGAGATTAAAATCAGTTCTTAAAACTTTAAGATGAATATATGATTTAGTTAATATTCCAATGTCAGTACACTTGGTTATACATGGATTTACATGCAAACACACACTCTTCTAACTGCACTATAAATAATTGATTCATGCATTGAGCCTTTTAATCATAGGAACTAGTGAAAATGGCAAGCACTCTAAAGCATAATTATGCCAGCATAATTCCTTTGTAATCTTAGAGAGGAAAGTCTTAGCTTTTGCAAAGGCAGTAGCAAAACTCCCAATGCCCTCCCTAAGTCAGAGTTTCCCTTACTACAAAAAATTATTAGCAACAAGCTCGTAATTGTTTTCTGTCTATTAAGTGGGACTGTTTTGTTTAACAAGACACACAATAAGGTGCTTAACAAAAGCTCCTTCGGTACTTTTGGTGTATTCCTGGAGCACAGACCTGGAAAGTGTAGGTCAGATGCCACATTGTGTGAATGAGCTCTTAGTCTGAACAGGACAGACATTTTCTGCTTTCTTTAATGTGACACTTGGAACATGCTTTAAAAGGATACTGAAATAGAAAATGGGAATTCATTGTGTAGGTGAGATAAAGCAGAGAATTACAAATGTGGTGAATGAAAAGGGAGATTGTAGTGTAGGTAGAAGTCAGGCAATATATGTGACTGGCTATTTCTGTTTTTTGATTCCTTCCCTACCTACTGAAAAGCTGGACTGTATCTCAGTATTAACCATCTTTTCTCTCCTTCAAAGTTATGAAAAAAAGTTTTTATGTTATGGAGATTATTGTACCTATATATTTAATGTACTTTTAACTTCAGGTGATGCTATTAGCAGACAGAAGAAGGAATTAAAAGTTATAAATAATGACCAAGCATCCCATGAGCAATTCTGGTATCCCTAGTGTAATGAATAATTTCAGCAATTGGACTGTTTGCAGAAACATTATTTTTTTTAAAGCAGATATTAGAAAATGTCCATGGAAAATGAGTCAGAGGAGTCATTATCTTCGCCACAGACCCCCCTTACAGAATTAGTTTCAGCTTTCCGAGAGCAAAAAAAGGCCATATGACTTAGTCATCCTACAAAAATTACTGGGGAAACTGGATTTTAAACACTGATATCACACACGGAACCATTAGTGAGCAATCTACAAAACAAAATAGGTCTGGGAATGCTTGCAGGCACTGTAATTCAACCCACACTCTTCATTCTCTCCATCTCTTTTATTCTTTTATTGCGTTATATTAAACTGAATGGATAATTTAAGCAATTAAAAGGCAACATAATTTTCCTGGCCTAAGAAATTACATTGGTTTCATTAGGCTTGTTAAGTTTTATATCAAAATTCAGTTTTTTAGTATTAGTGTAATATAGAAAGGGTTACATGGATTAGAAGGGCTAACATAAAATCTCCAAAAGATTAAAATATTTACTACTTGAAAAAGGCATACATAATCAAGCTGGCACCTCCTTACTACAAATGCGTGTTTGAAAGTTTAGGTTTGGAAAGGTTTTAAAGGATTACTTTTATTAAAAT
Organism: Dasyornis broadbenti; assembly: GCA_013397935.1. Taxonomy (NCBI): domain Eukaryota; kingdom Metazoa; phylum Chordata; class Aves; order Passeriformes; family Dasyornithidae; genus Dasyornis; species Dasyornis broadbenti. Next base: position 515,043 of record VZRN01003885.1, on the reverse strand, counting down.
GTCTCAGGTTGCTAGAAATAGACCTCATGGTAGACAAACAGTAAACAAGGTCACATACTTCCTACCTGTTGAATAGGGAAAACCATGCCAGATTTCTTTGCCAAAAATCCCCTTTTGTGCCTTTGTTCTAAATAAACCCAAGGCAGCTCATTGCCAGAGCCTCTCTGGTTCCTGCACCCCCCTCCCACTCCAGGCTTAAGATTCCATTTCTAGCAGCAACAGATAATTGGGGATCTTTTGAAATCAAGTATTGAGTTTTCTATTTTTAGCCATGCTAATAAGGATGAACTGAAATTCTTTCCAGAATTTCACCTCTTCAGCTTAGGAACGAGTAATCAAATTTGTAATAACGCCTTGGTTTGTGTTTTATGTTAATGGCTGAAGTGCCTCAACAGCCTTGGGAAAGGAACAGCTTGCTAGTCTAATTGAAGCTGGCAATATTTCCATGTCTTATTTCAGCTGGTAGGTGCTGTAGCAACCAAGGTCATGTAAGAAAATTTCAGCATATGGTAACAGCTGTGCCTGTGATTGCAATATTTTCTGCAGATGGTTTATTCATCATTAGATAACAGTCATGATTATTGAGGGACTAATTGGATTTTCAAACAGTTAATCTTAGAGGATGGAAGAATTACAATAGAAAAGTTTGATGTAGGAGTCTCTTTATTCAGCTCCTTGCCAACTCTCAAGTTTTTCTTTACAGTAAGAAGATATTTCCTTTCTTTATTTGTGTTCTGCCAAACAATTTCATCACCTGCTAGAGATGTAGTCTCCCTTGGATCTTCTAAATATTAATGTCATCTTTCTGCCATGTACGGTACCACCACCAAAAATCTGAAAGTTGTTTACACCCTTTAAATGCCTGGTTTGCTGTACAGTTCAGCATGTCAGAGTCCTTATTAAGGACAACCTTGCACATGTTTGTACAAGGTCAAGGAGATCAAATTAGCAAGTTAATGAATCACAGTACATAGAGAACTGAGCATTGTTCTTTACCTTTAATCATCAACAAGACACTTTTCCCAAATCACAGCTCTACACGTGTTTCTGTTCAAAGAACCTAGACAAAATCCAAAGAGTTATGAGATCGATGCAGATTAAGAGGATCCAAGAGTTATCAGAGGGGGGTTATGGTATAAGCCAGACACAGAGGTAATTGTCATTAATGAGTGTTTCAAGATCAAACAGAATTGTTCTTCTGATCATGTGACCAAAATTCCTTTCTGGAAGATGACAAACCAAAATAGGTGTCTTAAAATGCTTTTATGTTTTGTCAGGTCAGGGCCATATGACTCTTATATTGGTTTAGAAGGAATACTTGAAGACCAAATTACTACACAGGAGCATAGGTAATAGAATCCATTCCTTGGAGGATATGTCTTGGACTCTAATACCGACATTTTGTCTAATAACAGCAACAATAGTAGGATCAGGCTGGTAGGAGTTTTCATAAAGATTTAGACTACTCAGTAACATCTTATGTTTAACAATCCATCAGTATTTAAATATACAGTCTTGAAGTCTTTTAGCCCATGATAGTTCCTGGATGTGGGCTATTAGCTACATAAACTCATGTACAACTCTTCAGCAATTAAAAGAAAAAACTACCATTTAGTCTTGCTGGATTTCTACATTAAAATCTGCTCTTTTAATTACTTTCTCTGGAAATATGTATTCCTTTGTTTCAGCCCAACCACAAAAAAGGCTAGACTAAAAGAATACTGATGTCTTACATAATAGAATTTTTTTTCTCTCTATCTGATCTTTATTCTTTCTAGGCTGATTTTGCAAGTTATTTAAGGACACCTTAAAGTTACAGAGCTCTAGGGGATTGGTACAGTGGCCACAGCTCCAATGTTATGCCTGGGACCTGTGTAATCTTAGCAAATACAAGGCATGGCTACTGCACCTCTTTTTAGTATGTTATGATCAGCATAGTATGTCTCATTCAATCACATGCATAAAATTTCATTCTGATAATACTACTGAATGATGGCTGTGCTCTGCTTGGTTTAAAGACATGATAGACTGAGATCCACTGCGGTAAGAAAAGGTGATATTCCATCCTCCAGTGCCTTTCTAATGACAGTAAAACATTGCTGGGCTTTAATCTTATTGAGTGTCTCTCCTCAGATGTGTAAAAGAATGGGAAACATGCTAGAGCATGGAGGAAAATCATACTAAGAACAACAGTCTGAGAGGAGAGACGGAAGAAATTGGCCGTAGCTGGCAGGTAAAATGTTTCAGATCCATACCTGAAGAGCAAGTAAAGAACAAAGAGGGACAGAGACTTATATATAACCAAACAATGTGTTTAGGCTGGAATAAGGGCCTTATTTCCCTTTGGGAGTCCCTCAGCACAGCCCGACTAATGTAGACTCTCCTCATGGACGAGGAGAACAGGTACCCCACAGAGATGCATTGATGAAGGTGCTGCAGTTCTTAGCCTGAGCTACAGTTGTAGGAAGCCAGGTCTGAACACAGAGATATCACTACATAAGGTTCTTCTTTCAAACCTGCTTCTATAGATTTTATGAATTAACATCACTTGACATTTGAAACATATTTTTAGGAATAATACATGAGGATACAAAAGGAAATTATTAAAACAAGGGATAAAATTTCGAAGTGAGAGTTGTACTCCACAGTTACTTTAAGCAGATTACTGAAACCCTGTTTCTTAATTTACTGATCTTGTACAATAAGGATAATCTTTATCCACAGGGTTTTGTGAATGGAATTTGTGAAGTGCTTTGAGGGCTTCTCCATGAAACTCCTATAATCTGGAATTGCAAAGCTTTATTAAACTGTTTTAGCGTGTCTAAGAAGCAGGTAAAACAAACATAAAAGCTGCAAAGTTATGATTTAAAATGTTTGTGTTTACTCATTAGCATTCTGAAGCAGTAGTTATAATGCACTAGTGTACATGGATGTGCATAAGACTTCCACGAAGTCAAAACCAGCCCTAGCACTTAACCACGCTGGACTTTCTGGCTTTTTTTCAATTTGTACTTAATTAGAAATGATACTAAAATACAATGCACTTAGCAGTGTACACTGAGTATCTTTCTGTTTAATGTCTCATTTCCATTATTCTTCTACCACAGTATCATCATATTTAGCACTGTTGAACTTTAAATTATCTTGAAAGATGCAAAAACCTAAGTATCTTCAAAAATTCGTATTATTTACTTTATAATATTTAAAACTTACAAAACAAGGTACTACCAGTGTAAAAGCTTTCTATTTTCTGTTCCTATTTTACAACGTAGATAATTTCCTTTGACAATCTTTTGTATATTATGCATATCAGTTGTGTGTTAGCTGGTTTGCTGAAAAACCAGACTTTTACATGCTTTGCACAACTCCCAACACGGAGGGACTGTTCAGCCTGGAGAAGAGGAGGCTTGAGGGGGATCTTTTCAATCTATATAAATGCTTGAAGGATGGTACGAAGAAGACATTGCCAGACTCTTTTCAGTGATGCCCAGTGATAAGATAAGAAAGAGGAAACACTTTTTTACTGTGAGGATGGCTGAGCACTGGTACAGATTGTTCAGGGAAGTTACGGATTCTCCCATCTTGGAGGTATTAAAAATCTGTCTGAACTTGGTTTTAAGGGGGCCCTGCTTGAGCAGGGGGGTTGGACCAGATGAACTCCAGAGGGTCCTTCCAACCTCAGCCAATCTGTGATCTCTGATCTGTGATTTTAACACAGATTTTCTGGCATGGACAAGAATTTGTCAACAAGTTTTTGAAGAGCTCTAGAGACGGTGTGTGAAGTACTAAATGTTTGCTGTTGTTGGATATACTCAATAGTGTAGCCAAAAACTGCTTCAAGCTAAGAACTTGCCTAAACTGCAGATGGAAGAAAGAAGGAAAGAAACTTTACAAACAATTAATTCCCCTCATGTTATTGAGAGAAACACAGGTTAATCAAAGCTCAGCTAGCTGAGTATTTTGGTGATCTCCTTCAATAGCCTCTTCTACGGCTATTAGACCAGATTTTAAATGAGCAAGGAATAGAAATCCCTCATAATACTCATTCTAAAATTAGAAACAAGGCTTAAAAACGTTTCCACATCTAATACACAGCCAGAGTATTTCATTATAGCAATCACAAAACATTTGAAGAGAAATTGATTTAGGCCAGTGTTAAGCTGATGGAGGGTGAGTGCAGAATTTAGGAAATACTTATTCCTTTTCCGTGCTGCTAAAATTAGAAAACCTTGGCATATTTTCAGGCCATAGACCAATTTGTGTCTTTGTTAGGTGTCCAAATGCCTGAAGTTGTACTGGTATAAAAGCAGTAAGAGTGAGAGAAGGATTCAGCCTTAAAAGGAGATCAAAGATGCACTATTTAAACCATTATCAAAACTTCTTAGAGCAAGTTGAAAAAACCAGAGACAGGTAAAACAATTTTCAGTCAAAGTGATTTGAAATTTCAGTAAGACAGATGATTCTGTAAGAATAGTGGAAGTTGCCTGAAGAGGAATTTGTGAAGCTGTTTCAAAATATTGGTAATTAAATATTTCTTTTACCCAAATTAATCTATTTTTCACTCTTATCCTGGATTCCTTCAATCTGCCCCACAATATTTAATTCCAATAAAGTGCTATATTTCATTTTTCTCTTGACCAACTCCCCCATAAGAGCTGCAGCCCTATTTACCTTTTTGCCATATTAATCAAAAGTGCTTTGCTACAACATCATTATCTCTGCTGAAGTGCAGTTTGGCCCTACTTTCTGGGCTTCTCCTCATTCTTCGTTACAGGTTAGAGGGTTTTTTTTTGTTCTATTGGAAGTATCCAGCTTACTTCTGAACCTGGTGGCACGACATGGGAGTCAGAACGCTGGTGCGTGTCTGGAGACCTGTCCTGCACAATCTGAGCACTGTGTACCAGACCTTCAAGCCAACAAAGTCATTTGCAAAACACAGTTTGCTGTTTAAATGAATTTAATTTTTCTTCATCTCATCTTTTCCAACAAAGTCTGAAACAACTTCCCACGGAGCAGGAGTTCCTACTCTTACTCAGTTCTAATTTGGATCATGTGTGCCTGGAAAAATAAATGAAAATAAGATAGGTTTTGGGGTGAATTTTTGCTGTTTCAGTTCTAAAGCATGCACAGCTAGCACAGGAGTGTAGTGTTGGTAGATGGGAACATGATGAAACAGTGTCTTGCTCAGCCCATGCTGACAAAGAAGATGGTCTGTATTTACTGAGCTGCAGGACACCTTAGGTCTGTGGCAATGCTCAGCTTTTTTGTACTCCTGGTGCTGTGTGTGTCTCAGTCTGCAGCCCCACACGGGTCGATGCAATAGAAAGCATCTGTTGTAGAGCAGGAGCTGTGAGCTCATCCACTCACCTTCACTGCAACCACTCCCTTTGAATGAAAAGTTTTTCAAGGTTACAAGTAGTAGAGCAAGTAGTGGCTACACCCAGGACAGTGAGGAAGAGTGTGCACCAGTCCTGTGGTATCTCAACAGGAGGGGGTATAACCTCCCACAGACCATCCCAAGTCATCAAACCAGTATGAACTGTACTTGCCATGCCAATAACGAGGCATCAAAGCTCAAGTGCTTACATATTCTATGAAGTGTTTTAATATTAGAGCAGGGAGACCAGAAAAAACTGCAACCTTTTGGATCCCTGAGGTCTCCTAAAGAAGGCCATGAGGGACAAAGCACTGTATTTTTTCTGTTCTTCTCTACAATATTAAACCACTTAATAGAATATGTAAGCTCTTGAGCTTTGATGCTTGGTTCTTGGCATGCCAGAGGCTTTGTTACATGTTTCTACAGTAATTGAAAGAAATATCCATCTGTAGCAATTTCATTTTTTAGCAAGCTGAACAGATTCTTGGGAGGTAGGAGCTGCAAACATATGAAACAGAATAAAATAATTTCTATCTAACTCAATTCTTCCAGTTCTGCTTTTGAGGAAACAATCACAGAGGAGTGTTGTAGAGGAGTCCTGGAATCAGAGCTGACATATTTGCAGTCTTGGTTCAAATAATGCTGCATGCAGTCAACCCTGGGGATGCTTACAAAGCTGCCACACCACGTTAGCAGACAGGGCTGGGGTTATGCCACCAGACTCAGGGTGCAGGACAGCAGCTCCAATTACCCAGCTGGGACTTGTTTCCTGAGTCACAACAATTGATTACCAAATCTCATCCACCTTATGGTTTATCTTCCCACTTTCTTGTCCTGCTGTCTGTTATGGTTTGTTGATATGCTGTTAGGACAGTGATTTGTCTCCTGCCCTGTTTGCATACATTGTGTCACCATGGGATCCCGATCTTGGTCCAGAAATACAGATGGCACCCCGTTGCAACTAAACAGCAACAGTCACAGAACAGCTACTCCAAAAAACAGTTAAAAATGGAAAAATGTGATGTGCTACGAGCAGAGGGGACCAGGTGTCTTTGGAGGAGTAAGATAAAAGTGAAATGGAACCAAGAAAGAACTTAAGAGAAATTTGAAAAGCCAGAACCTTGTAGACTTTTGGCAAGGTGCTGAACAGGGAAAATTTCTTTGAATAGTGGAGAATCAAGTTTCCACAGTGAGGTTTGTTATGGCCTTTGAGAGCTCAGAATTTTTACAGTTTCAGCAGATGGACTTCGCCCAGGTAATATGTTATTTTTTTGGAACCTAAGATGTGTGGTTAGCAGCATCCCCACCAACATCTTTCATTTCTGAAGTTGGCACGGTTCTGGGGATTGGCAACCAATTGCCTCCAATGCATGCTCACAGCACTGTGACATCCTGATGCAGAAAATCTCACCACTTTGCACTGCTCCATGAATACTACTCCCAATCTAAAGGCACAAAACTCCCAAAAAGTAAGGTTCATGCACTATCTTACCTTTCTGCCAAAAAGCAGCAGGGATTTGTTTGCTATTGTTTGCCCTGCGCTATTCTCATCTGAAATTTGTTGCTGCAGAGAAGAATTACAGTGAGATTTCTTTTTTTCTGCCAGGTATTAGAGTGAGGCTCAGTTGTGCATTGAGCTGGGCTCTCCAGGTAGCTGAGCACCTCAGGGCAAAGAGAGGTGCTGTAAGGCCGGTCTGTGAAATACATGAGATTTTGATTTACATTATGAGCATCATAAGCCTTTGACTTTACAGCAGCCTCTAGAGAGCAAATCCAGAGCATCTTTGCTAGGCAGGGATGATCCCAGAAACGAAATGTCAATTCAGGGCATGTTGTTCTGCACAACTCCTCACACTGTTTTATTTGTTATTGATATACTGAAATAACAGAATCACAGAATGGGTTGGATGGGAATGGCCGTTAAAGACCATCATGTTCCAAACCCTCTGCCTGGGGCACAGGCATCTTCCACTAGGCCAGGTTGCTCAAAGTCCCATTCAACCTGGCCATGAACACTTCCAGGGATGGGGCAGCCACCACTGCTCTGGGCAGCCAGTTCCAGTGCCTCACCACGCTCATAGTAAAGAAAGTGCTGGAACATTCTATGGAGCTGACAGCCAGCCTGCGGTAGTCAATGTCACCAGAGAAATCGCTGCAAAGCAGGACCATGCCCACAACAACCACAGCTCTAAGACAAGGGTGTCTAGAGTTTCTTTTCCTATAGCCTGCATCCCCACAATGACAAGACAAACAAATAAAAGAGATAAATGTATCCTTTAATCTGCAGAGCCTAGGTTTATAATGTCCCATTATTCTGACATACAGAAATCTAGTTGCAGAACAGACTAAATGCGTTTATAAACCAAACAGACTTTGCTCACCATCTCTTTTGTGGAACAACCCTTTTCCCAGGCTGTTTCTATCCATTCCAAAGCTAAAGCGCCCACTCCAGTGATTGTATCTTTCCCTCCCCATGAAGGTCTGGCTGCCGTCTCTCACTGCCTTCTCAGCAGTCTGTTTGCAGGGCAAGTTCCTGGCTACTTGCTGCAGCTATTCCTGTCTGCTGCCTTGCCCTGCCCTCTTGTTCCCTCCAGAGAAGACACAACCTCTCCACTTTCACCTGAAGGTCCTGTCTGACCCAGTGCCTCTCCTCACAGGACACAACCCAAGTGAAAAACAAGCGAATTAATAATTTCACAGGTGGCTTATAGCAAAGTGTCAGCACTGACTAAAAAAGACTTGAGAATAGCTGTAAGTATTCTGGCAAAAAGGGAAAAAAAGAATGTAATCTTTGATAAAACGATGGAGGTCAGCAAACTGCAGCTAAAAATGGAGATAGCAATGAGATAAACACCAGCTGTTTTTAAAATCCTTCTGAAGTAGTGTATGAGGTGAATTTCAGGTGTTTAAGAGGACATGTGCAATGTTCTTGGAAAACACACTGCCATAAAGGAATATTACAGGAAGAACAAATAAATGGTTGTTGCTGACCAGGATAAATTATTATTAATGTTTGCAATGGACGCCCAAATTGCAGGCACCAGAACAGTGCAATGGTTTGGCCTGAAAAAGCCTCTAGACACCAAACTTTTTCACATAGTGAGATGTAAAAGGTCCAGTTTCTGTGTTTTGCATTAGTAGGGGGGAAGTGAATAGAGAAAGCTGACAGCTGCCAGATGGCACAAATAGCTCCACATTACCAAGTACATTTCTTGTCTAAGTTTATGACAGAAGACTTGCAGTTTTGCAAGAGCTCAGCCTTCAGAAAGTACACCTAAAATTTCTTATTGTGTGAATCAGGGTGACTGAACAAGGTTTTCAGCTTCCTCTGGAATGCCCTTTATCTCTGGAGTTTCTAGCCATCAGACCCTTGCTTCAGACCCTTGCTTCAGTAAATTCTGAATGCCACATTACTACCCCTCAGTCCTGTCTCACAGCTCCCGCAGCCCTCACAGCATCTCTTCAGAATGTTGGAGCTGCTTAGGGCTTACCTTGGTGACTGTTTCTCCACCTATCCTTTACTGACTTGTGCGAATTCCTGAGATCACTCAGGGCAGACCTGAAAAGAAAAATGCTGAACTGCAGATCCTGTAAAAAGGGTAGGGTCACAGAAAACAACACAGGATGTTGTTTTTTAATCTTGCTATCAGTTCATGGGATTTCTAACTTCATACAGATTCCAGAGACAAATAGGAATATTTAAACTGGGGCCTTTACAAGGTACACTGAGCTAATCTTAAGCAAAAGATGAGAGTCAAGGCTGAAGACTTCTGTTACCAGCTATGAGTGAAGAGCCACAAACGTTAACAGGGGAATGTAGCTGATCTGCATGGATCCTCCTTTCTGGGGGTTTCTGCATGTAATTCTGCTGACCTGACCAGATAGAGGACAGAATTGTATTGCTTTAAGTCATATTTCTTTTCCTGTGGAACAGGACAGAAGTAAAAGACCCTACATGCTGGTTAGTAGTAAGACTGGAGCAGTAAGTAAGGAATAAGATGGAACCAGAAAACTTCCCCTCGTATATAGAATCAATATTTGTACTCTTTAAATAGTCTGTAGTCTGGACACTTGTGCAAGACCCCCTTTTCCTCTGGCTAAGTTTGTCGCTCTTGTTTTCCAGGTATGCAGAGATATGAAAAGAGGCTCAGCTCTGAATTGGTTTTGAAGTTTCAACAACACAAACAGGGAAATCTGTTCTGTGTCATCAGTATTAGGCACTGAATTTATATGTCTGCAGTAATTGCCAGAAAAGTTCTCACCCCAGCTTTGTTGTGATTCTGATGTTCTCTAAATGTCAGTGAAATCAGATAACCGCCCCTTCGCTAAATAATGTCTGTCCTCTCCCTCTGTCCAGGGGACGAACATATTGCCAGGGACTTTTAAATAGAATGAAAGATGGGGAGTGCTGAAATAGCCACATGTACTTCTAATTCTTCTTATAAGAGTGGTTGTCATTAGCAAAGATTATTTTTGTTCATTGCATATGTACATTTTCTAAATAAAATTCCCAGTACTATTGCCCCTTTCTCAAAAAACCATCAGGCACTCAAGCCCAAAGTTATAGCAAAAGAAAATTTTTATCTCTTTAGAAGGCAAAATAAATCATTCTGTGGGAACACAGCCAATCAGAGATTTACTGCAAATGAAAAAAAAATTACACAACTATCATTTCATTTGGATCAATGACACCTGTTTGTAGGTAGATTCAGTGCAACTGTTATGTGTGTAGATGTACACACAGATGATGCTGTTATTTATAGAAAGGTTCACAACCCATTAGAAACCATCTTGTAAAAAAGCCGACTTTAAAACCTCTGAGGATGCTCTTAGGGAGCTTCCAGATGCTTCGATAATCAGCCAAATCTCTGGTCCACAAGAACAGGATGGAGATCTAAAAAAACCAGGTTGTGTTTTTAATTTTCTCCTGCAATATCTCTTTCACTTGGCACCAAAAGAAAACATAATAATCCAAGAGAACCAAAATCTGTCTGAGTTCAAAGGAAATTTTCAGTTCAGTTCATGAATGTCCAAACTGGCATCCTTTCCCTACAGGTGGTAAGTGCAACTGATGGCACTCATAATCTTTTCTATAACACCAGCACAAAGGTTTGCAAGGCAGGGTCCAGAGAGAATGAGGGTAGTTGATAGTTTACTGTTATCTGAATGAATGCAATATCATTACTGACCTTCCTTGCTTGTTACCATTGTTAAAAACTGTACCTATTAGTAAAAGAAAGTGGGTTTTTTTTGTGTAACTTTATAGACTTATTCTAGAAGAAAGAAAACACTGCCTAGGCTTGATCCTATATAAGGAACTGAATGAGTGAACAGAAGACAGAGTTCTGACTGTGCAGTGTTCATATGCATATCCAGACATGCGGTATTTCTACTGTATTTTCATTAATTTACTATTCAGTACCATGACAAGTTTTCATACAGATGTTGTAACTGCGTTCACCTCCTGTTTTGTTCCCTCAAAGACCTTCTACAGATTTGTTGGGCAATGGAGAGTGCTTTTCCTTCAGGAGTGTTCTGCTCCATCAACATTTGCTGCTTCCACACGGTGAGAAATACACTTTCCTCCCAGCTTGCACAATTTAAGTCTTATCACGTAGATAAAGGCAGTCAACTGGCAGTCAAAACAGACATGTCTTACTTTGCATTTTTCATGATACCAGTACCTGTGAACAGAAACTTCACAGATTTTCAGATTTAACTACTACTGGCTTAGTTTACTTAGTATGATCAGTTGTGGGAAAAGGGAAAAGGATAACTGAATGTGAAAGAACTGAGTTTTTTCACTGGCCTTTCACTGGTTGTCCCTTAGGGTCAGTAGGGCACTTTTAAGGAGGATGTTTTCAAGGAAGCCAAATGACTCTGGAGCCCTCAGTCAGCTGGTCTAGGTAACCCATGGTACCTGGAGGAGTGGAGCAGTGCTGGTGCTGACTGCACAGGCTGTGGCAGCAGAAATAACACAGCTCCATCAAAGCACTGCTGTCCTGACCTAAAAACCCAGCTAGGGAATGAGTTCAGAGCCACAGGGGCAGCGCTGAGCTGACACAGCTACCCTGCTCTCTGTAATGTTTATGCTCTCATGATCATGCAGCTTAACACTCAGCCTGCACTACATTGTATATTTATTTTATTTTATTATTTTATTTTACTTTATTTTTTATTTCTTTACTCTGAGTCTCCAGCTCTTCAGTGCTACGTAGGATTTAACACATCCAGCCAGGCACTAGAACAAAGGGCCATGCCCAGAAAAGTAATGAACACATGCTGTCATAACACGACAGTTAAAGTCACCTCCCTGCCCCTGTGAAACCTTGTGTTTCTTCAGCCTCCTCAGCACATATGCTTTACCAGCTCAAACTCACTCCTGCCCTGGTAAATACATATCATCATCTACCCTTTGACTGTTTTATGCTAACAGAGTCTATATCCCTACTGGAAAACATAGCACCATTTCACTTAGTTTAGTACGCTTAAAGAAGGTTTACTCAGCTGCAAGCAATACCAGCAGTTGTTGTGCCGTGTGCTTTACCATCTGACCACAGACACAGAACTAGTACACAAAAGAGAAGAACAGGAATTAACTTCTGAAATTTAAAATCTTCACTCTGGAACAAATGTCTTTCAATAGTTTAAGAAGCACTAAGGAGCGGAGCAGCTCTAAGATAATAGACAGAGTGATCAAGAATGACTTTTTTTCCACAGAGGACAGTTAGTAGCTGACCTTAGAAGTGCTTTATCATTCATGGAGCAAACCAAGCCCATGGAAAATATGTGTTCCAAGGCTGAGAATCCAGAAGCCTAGAGATCTGATGGCAGAAATTAGAGCCAGAAGTCAGGGCCCTGGCAAGGCATAATTTCTTTAATTTTGAGGAAAACAAAAATAATTACCTCTCACAGAACTTCCAAAAGAATGAGGTGAAATTTGTTATTTGAAGCTTTTATTCTAGAAGTGTTATTTCACTTTTCACTTCACATTTCTATTTTGGTGTTATTAATTAAAGAAGGAACTCAGACGAGAATCCAGAATGAGAGTCAAAACCAGTGCACAGTGAAGTGTGGTTTATATGTCAGTCTTTGCCTAGACTGGATGTTTTTCTAATTGGTCCAACTGAGAACAATGATATATCTGTGTTTTTCATAGAAAGAAAGAGATCAAAACCTAAACTTGCGCTACCATCCAGCCTTTGTGGTGACTTTGGTGACAAACCTTTCTAAAACACTTGTGCCTGAGAAAAGCCTTCAGCCCTCTTCAACCACTGTCCAGTCTCAACAACTTAATTGTTCTGGAAAGAACCATAGAATGGTTTGCCATGGGCAGGGACACTTCCCACTAGAGCACCCACCGGATTGCTCAATGGCCCGTCCAACCTGGCCTTGAACACTTCCAGAGAAGGGGAATCCACAGCTTCTCTGAGCAACCTGTTCCAGTTCCTTACTACCCTCAAAGGGAGGAATTTCTTCCTTGTATCTAACCTAAATTTCTCCTCTTTCAGTTTGAACCCATTTCTCTCTGTCCTTTCACTGCAGTTCTTGATGAAAAATCCCTCTCTGGCTTCTTCTGGGTCCAAAGAGGATCCAAAAGGCAAACCCAACATAATACTGCTTCAAAGAAAGTTGGTACTTTTTTTTTTTTT
>VZRN01003885.1:433900-501989 GCA_013397935.1 Dasyornis broadbenti | reverse complement strand
TTTTTTTTTTTTTCCACTAATCAGTTTGGTTCCACATTTTAGTATGTACAAGAGAGTGTAATTCACAGCTCCTTTGGTGTTCCCTCACATCAAAATGCTATCTCACAAGTGGAGATTGATTCTGCACAGTGCCCTAGTTGAAAAAACCCTGATCTTTTGGACAGAATGAAAGAGTTGCTGGAGCCCTGCTCCAGCCGAACCTTTTGAGTTTGCTGCATGGGTGATGCACGGCGCTTTGTTGAAGGACTAAACTTTCATATCCCGGCAACCATATGAGATTCTCACTGAACTTTGGGAAGAATGCAGCCTGTCAAATGAAAATGCAACCCTAGGACCCTCTGCGGCTCCAGTTTCAGTTCTAATTTCAGAATTGGAGCTTTATCTAGAAATCTTTATTCAGACACACACACACACATATGCAAAAATTGAATCAAACTGCAAATGTATTTTCTTCCCGCTTGCCCTTTCCACAAGCAAGGATCTCAGGCAGGCTTTGAATAAACATTATGAAGCTTTTTAGTCTAACAGTCTTAAAATCCCCGTTTCTGCCACTGGAGTAAGGATCTGAGGTCCATCACACCTCAGACTCAGGGAACCACATGGTCTTGCAGGATAACAGGACACTACAGCCATCTGCATGCTGCAATCATGTGCAACTGGCAGCTCACAACAAGTACAAGGCATCCTGAGTTCACTGAACGTGGAAGACAAAACAACGCCAATTACTTTTTTATTTGCTCCAGGATAGGCAGCTTCATGCAGCCGGTAACCAGGGCAATAGAGGCACAACAACTTGTTATCTGTGAGGGAATGTATTTCAGCCAGAAGCTCTAAGATGTTGTGAGGGCTGATCTCTGACCTGCAGGAGGTGTGCTTCTACTTCTAAAAAGCTTGACATTTATATGGAACAGTTGTTTCCAATAAAACTAGTGTTTTCTCCCCTCACACTTGTAGTTTTAACTATTGCATTAATAACTAGAAATTCATGACAGCCCAATAAAACTCATGTCAAAAGGACATCAAGTCTGTATAACCAGCCCTCAGAATAGTGCTGTTATGCTTCAATATGAATGTCAGATTATTACTTTTAAATAACAAGTAGAAGAGACAATCTCTTCTCATCCTTGGAAACCAAGCTGTTTTTTTTTTTTTTCTGAGACTTAAAACAACATTAGTCTGAGCCAGACACTAAGCATGGGAAAACTGAATGTTGATGATTTGCATCAGGCTATTGCAGCCCCAGCAGAGCTTTATAGAAAGAGAATTGTCAGACAAGTTTCAGTGCAGGCAGGATTTACAGTACAAATGCAAACAAGACAACATAAATAGTAGTGAATAAGACTTGCTGGATGATTGGACAGAAATAGTATGCTGTGTTTGGAGTGTGTTGTTAGTTGTTGTCTTGTTTGTTTCTTTTTTTCTTTTTCAGGGGGTGATGCACTTATACTGAATATATATTCTTAATATATACTTAATAGATGTTCTCAAAACCCAGAGTTCCCACTTGTCCCGTAGTTGCAATTATCCTCCCCCAAAGACAAAGATAGATATGCACACAGTAATCACTACCAGAGCTTTCACAAATACCTGTGCAAGAAGCAGTTATCACCACTCTATTTGTAGTTTCTATGTATGATATGGCAAGTGCACCATCTAGTCACAGCATTGCTCACTGCCACAGCCATGGTCTGCTAAAGCACCTTGCAAACATTCAAGAACACACTGTCTATGTTCAAAATGTTCCTTTATTTTTTTCTTTTCTTTTCTTTTTTTTTTTTTTTTTTTTTTTAATAATAATACACAATCGGCCGGGTTCACTGTAACTTTAGGGCAAATGTATTCCTGCAGAAAAAATATGAATATTGATTGGGCAGAGACTTGTGGGCAGCCTTAGCTGGAATTTTTCAGTGGAAACTCACTCATTTGCAAACTCAGCACTGCCCACAAGAGACAGAACATATGTAAGTGTTTATTATGTGAATACATCTGAAGACATATTTAGGCTGATAGATTAATGCTCCAACATTTGTACCACAGGCTTCAGTAACATTTTGTTTCCTCTACATCAAGTTCTTCCAAAGACTGGTGAGAAGAAAGAACAGCAAGGGATCCTTTTATGCTACAATTGCTTTTTTGAAAGACTTACATCATGGTCCTACCCAATGCAACAACACTATTTTTGCCTAGCTATAGGCACCATCAGGATACAAACAGACAGTTCTTCAATTATTTAGGATAGTCTTTGCCGAATATAATTGAAATAAACTGCAAATGTGTTTTCTTCCCCCTTGCCCTTCTCACGAGCAAGGACCTCAGGCAGGCTGACTATAATGTTTGTTGAATACCATCAATCCCATTTACTGAATGTCATCAATCCCATTTCAGCCTCCTCACTTCTTACCTCTCTTTGAACTGTGCAAGGGATGGTAGACACTCATCCATACCAGGATGCCCAGCTCCTCCTCATCTTGCAGTGGTGACACATGCCCTGCCGCCTGTAAGCAATTGGGTAGAGTATGGCAAATCTAAACAGTTCTCAGGGGGAACAGAAGAAAAGAACAAAGCCTAAATTCCCTGCTTCTTCTAGCTATGCCACCTACTTAGATTTCCTCCCCTGCCTGAAGCTAGTCGTGCCTGCTAGAATGACAAGGACTTTGAGGAATTTCATTATTTCCAGGTTAACTGGGTGGCCTTCATTACTCTTCTGTCTTGGGATTCTGTGGAGACCATCCCACTGTTTTACTTCACATCCTCAAAGCAAATGCTTGGACTCACCATGCCATTGTCTCTTTAAACTAGGCTATTTCTCCATTTTCTTCTCTTTTTGTGTGCCTCTGCTAAGTAGAACATGAAGCCTTTTGCTGAAGTTGTTAGTGGATTATGGCTGCACCCATTTGGGCATGATCTTCCATTCTAAATGCTCTACCACCACTCTGTTTTTATCCATGCCAACGTAATTGCTCTCAAAGACAGACGGATTTGAGACACTGGTGTGCATAGCATTAAAGAAGTCCTTTTCCCCCAGATCCATGCTTCTGGAAATGATAGCAATGGACATGATCACCCTGGATCTATCTACTTAGGAACTGGAGGTAGCTACTGGAAAGCCATTTGCATGTCACAGTTTTGTAACTTGCCCAACAGAGCTAACAATCTCTAACCTTTTCTCTGGAGAGGAAAGTCTTGAGGCTGGGGGACAGCCTCAATTTTTTGCACCCTTTTTCACTCATCAGTGCTACTTTTTTTCATGAAGATCATAACCGTAGGATAGAAAAATGAAAATCTCCAGCCAAGATGAATGCAGAATTTGTGCAGTAATGAGCAAAATATCAAAAGGACTGATATTCAAAAGGAAGACGACACCCCAAGGTAACAGCAGCACTTTCATTGAGACTATTGGACAATTCCAGCTTTCTGAAGGGGAGAACGGGACTGGGCCTGCAGGCAGCTGTGCAGAGCAAACCTGATAAAGCTGCAGCTTCTCCCTCTTAGCTCCCTCAACCTCACACGTGCTCTATAAAGCACAAACTAAGATCTCCCCTGCTGAGCTAATCTCTTAGAATATAGCAGCCCTGCAGTTGTCTAAAGTAAAACTGCCTCAGACAGGGCTCCACATCAGACTTGGTCCCTTTATGGCTCTTTCCCAACAGTAAGCTCACACGTGATCCTTATGCTTTCATCTCTGGCTTCCAGGCAATCTTTTCTCTCTCTCAGCAAGGAGGCATCACTAACTCTTTCTTGGGCTCAAAACTACAGGGACTACTCCAACACTCCCTGAAAACAGGCTGCCTCTCGTATCTCCCAGCAATCCAGGCTCCCAGCCACCGGATCAGTCAGATCCCCTTAGTCCTCCAAGTTCCATTAGTTAGGAAGAAAACCAGGCACAGGTGAGAGTAGAGCCTTGAATCCCTTCAAAGCTTACATTTGCCTGTGATAAAATGCAGGGCTCTTGTAATACTTCCAGTAATTTAAACACTGGAAAGTAGAATGGAATAACTCCAAGTTTATTTAGCCTTTTGAAATATTATCTACTTCTTGCCAGAAATGTTGCAGATGCACAGCTCCCAGCAAGGGGTGAGATGCCTGCATCTGCTCTGGAAATCTGAATTAAGTTCTGGCCTTGAATCTGGTACAAAACTGATTTTTAAAAATTAAAACACATATTTTCCTTTTTCCAATTTGAACACCACAGTACGTCAATAGGGCAGAGACAGGCAAATAAAAATCTCACCACATGGAGTGAGGAGGATAAGAATGAATATTAGATTATTGACAAAGTTGCTGTGCATGCCCTTTTGGGTTAAAAAAAATGGTCAAGCAGAATGAGAGAGGCTAGGAGCATACCAGTGTACCAAAATCTTTTCATTGAATTTATATAAAATTGTTGGTTTTCCTTTCATTACTCTTAATTTCCTTTCAGTGACTGTTCATTTAAGCTGCCTCCATTCATGTAGTTTTATTTATAAATCATAGAATCCTGCAATGGTTTGGGTTGGAGAGGACCTTGAAGATCACCGACTTCTACCCCCCCTGCTGTGGTCAGGGACACAAATAGGTTGTTTAAAGCCCTATCCAACACTTACCAACACTGGCTCTGAACACTTTAAAAGTGCATTGTGTCTGAGTTCGGACTATTGAAAGCCATTTACAAGTCAAAAGAATGGCCGAATTCTATTTTCAGTTTCATTCCAAACGACATCAGTAATTGTCTTTGGGGAAACACTGCTGTCTTTCTCTGCTGGTGTTGATGCAATTTTGCTGCAGCTCACCCTGTCAGGAGCTGTGGTTCCCTACAGGCGAAGGACTCCTGGCGTGTTTTCGGTCTCTCTTTTTGCCATTTTCCCGTAACCAGTCACTGAGGATGGGTTACAAACTTTCCGATGTGAAAAGCGAAGTGAACCGTTTGAAGAGACTGAAACGGTTCTGTGTTCAAATGCTGCCATCAAGCGGACAGACAGAGTAGAAGGCTGCGACTAATAGTAAGGACATCGTTTTGAAAGAGGAAAGTGGATGGAGAGAGGAAGAATAAAACAGTATTTTTGCTCCGAGCTTCATGTTATAAAAACCTTTTTGGTCTAGTGAAAACTCCCCACTAAGCCTAGCTTATTCCCTCTTCTTTATATTACATCACTTTCATATTTTAACATCTTTGAATTTTCTCAGACTTGACTTTGAAAGACCGTGAAAATATAAGAATGCTGCTCTGTGCCTGTAGAATTTGTCTCGATTGCTATGGACAAGGATCATATTCTTCATTGTGTACCCATGGACTTCTCTGAGACCCTCAGACAGGAGCTTCAGCACAGGTTCCCCATCTCAAGGACCTACAGGGGAGTGAAATAGAAGAAAAAATTATCATTTTGAGTTTTAGAGTTAATTAATTAATTCAACGGTTCCTTCAAATCCCAGAGCAACAGTACAGTTTAGATTTGAAACTGAAACATTTCCCTTTACATGAAGTCTTACTCCCCCTCTTGCAAAGTTTTAAAACAACCATCTCTTCATCTCCTTCAGGAAAATTAAGAGAAACTTCAAAATATTACTTGATGTTAAAAAGTGCAAAATCCCAGTATATTTTCTGGGTTGCTCTCATTTAATGGCCACAGAGATGCAACAAAGCTGCCCTGTCTTTGTGGACCTCAAGGTCTGACTCTAATATGGGTAGAGCAACTACAAAAGTTTTCTCTCAAGACACTTTCATCTAAGCCAGGCACAACTGGCTATTTTCCTAGGCTGTGCGACATCCAGGAACACAGGATTTGTCCATGGCTCATTCACAAGAAGTGCATAGTAAATGAAATGTGTTTTGGAAAATTCACAATGTATGTATAGTACACGTGCAATGATTTCATGTTCTCTGGATGCATATGCATGAAGTTCTGCCAGGAAAGTCTTGTATTTACAAAAACAAAAAGCATCCTGTATCTGTAGCAAATTGTTTTACCCTTAAGGCTGTGATAGTAAATAAATTTGCCAAATTGGCAAGTTTGAGAACTTGGAGAAGGAATGACATAGTTGTGAAAAGTCTTGTATTCAGGCAGTGCAAAGTATTCTGTTGTTTTCAGGGATGGTTTGTATATATTCCTGTAGCCAGGTCCTTAATGCCGCTTCACTCTCAAAAGCTGAAGGTCTGTTTTAAACAGGAATACCATGGTCCACCTGGATCTAAATATTTCTTTGAAAATAGAACTCAGGTTGTCAACGCAGAAGAGCAAACTAGCTGGGCTATTGTGGATATACCATCAGGTGATGGTTTAGCACATCCAAATGGAATCCCTACTGACCCTAAGCAATCCAGGCACTCTTGGTTTATGGACCGATATCAAGAATGGCAGTAAAAAGAAAAGCCATGTATGTATTCTCTACTCAGACATCCTTGCCCAGAATTCAGTGATTATTACTTTGTATGCTGTACTTTTACAGCAGACAGACCTCTCCCACACCATGGCTACGTAACATCCCCGCTCCCCTGAAGAAACCAACCAAACGTCCTCCCTCAAAAAAACCCACAAACCCTGAAACACACCCAAACAAACTCAAAAGAAACAAATCAAACCAGGAAAATATCCACAACCTGTCTCTAAAAAACAGGTACTTGTGGAACATCTACCAGTCTTTTTTTTGTTAACAGGAACAGAGGCAAAGATGGCTCAAAGGGAAGTAGTTAAAATAAAAAAAATGTAATAATACATCCACTGATACCTTGGGACAAGGAGCTACTGCCCTAAACAAAACGTCCCACTGTCCCAACTCATCCCTCAGCCTACTCCTTATTTATTTTTTTGTTTACACAGGCAGTAAGGCAGAGGTGAGTTTGAGTCTCAGAGGCATCAGTTCTTGATTAAAAGAGAACATTCATAAATCAAAAGATGAGACATGGCGACATAGGTTGGTACCTATGGCAATGGGTATCATAGATATGTTATTCTCTGTCTATTAATAAAAAATATGTAGAACTAACATAAAATTGAAGTGGTATCACTGCTGTGTCTTCTCTTCACTTAATGTGGTGATAAGCTATTCACTACACCAATAGCACAGATAGGAGAAACAAACATGCACCTTCAATTCTTTTCTGGAACAGAGAAGCTAAAGACAGCTACTGTTTTCTCCAGACTTTCATGTTTAAGGTAACACTTTCTCCCTTTGGAGAGGGTAGCAGGACAATAGCAGCCTTCTATACTGTTCACTGGCACCACCAATGACAGGATAGGTACTCGGAGTTGAAATCTGGTTTTTTCCATGCTGAGCAAACAACATTTTTTTCAAAAATGCTCTTCTGTCTACATATGAAAAAATGCACTGTGATCGAGGAGCTACCAACTGGGTCACCATGGCCTAAAAAAGGGTGACAGTTTATAAATATGAATTATAATTTCCTAAATTTTGTGTGTTTCAAATACAAAACTTTATTGTTTAAATCCTTGTTCTATCCTGGAGCAGACCAAGCTCTAAGAGATAAGGGAGCCTCTGCTCAAAGTTGAAGGAAGAGGTGTACAGGAGACTCAGGAATTTAACCACTGATTCCTAGCAGATACCTGAAGCTGTAACTAGTTTTGAATCAAAGCTGCAAACTACCCAAGGGAGTTGTGCATATTTCTGATTATCTCCAAATTGACCCTAACGTATTTCTAATCACATATTATGTTAAACTGTGCAATACTGAATTATATGTTTAAAATACATTGGTTTAAAAGAAGTGTGTCAACTCCTATGACTCGTGTTTCGTGACTTAAAATTCAACTCTGCTTACCTGGTTTTACATTCATCTAGGTTTCTACGTCTTCTTTAAACTTCACTACAACAGGCTGAAAAGTTGTTGGGTTTGATGAATATTTGTCTTTGCAACAAGAGCTTTGAGAAGGAGCATCTTCTTCCTTTAAAACTTCCACCCTGTTATCTAGATTTCCACACTTTCCACAGTAGCATCTGAATACGGTTTTTCCTCTTAGCACTACATGGTAATGCTATGATATGTGCAACTATTATTAGTGATACAGCAAACTTGCTGTATACTCATGGCAATTAAGAGACATGTTAACAAAAAGAAAATCTGACTATAATGCCGTGTATGTGTTTTAAGGCTTTTATTTAATTGAGCAGCTGTTAATGGATTTGGGAATAACATAGTTATGAGAGAGCTGAGAAGCAGCTGCTAATCGTTCCTATCTAGGGTGGCTGTGGAAATAAATTGTTATGTAACTGCTGTTAAAGACACCTTTAGGCACTGCAGTTGGAAGTGATTGGTTTTGTTGTTTTGGTGGGGGATTTTCTTGTTTGTTTGTTTTTCATACAGGGAGCAGTCAGTGTCAAGCTGGCCCTTTAGGAAAGGAAGCTGGGACACCCAGGAGGGTCATTCCCCAGGATGGGACAGACCCATGCCCTCATCAAAAGCTGGTAATGGGGCCCATTGGCAGGTCCAAAAGCAGCAAGTGATGAACAAGGTCCAGGGGCCATCCATGGGCTCTAGGCAGGAGCAAGAGCAGACAGTGCCAGAGACAGGGCTGGAGAACAGGTCCAAAGAGTCCTTTCTGCCGATGGGCTACTACAGTAGGTAGTCCAAGGACCAACTGCAGGGAGAGGTGGAGCCCAGCAGCGCTACAGCACAGCTCAGACCAAAACCAACCACACTGGACTGACCCAAAATGTACCTGTGGGCAGGAGCTGAGTGGGAGCCCCAGGTGAAACTCCTCAGGGAGGTTAAGACTTATAAAAGCCCTCAGGCCCCTGACAATTTCATGGCTTTCATGACCCTTTGCCTGTTTGCCACTGCTGCTTTTGGTTCTTGAAAACCTTTTCCTCTCCTTGAAATGTGACAGAAAAAGCAGAAGTGAAGAATTAAAAGCAGCTGTCCTATTTCAGGTGACACATGACATCTTTTCATTTCTCCCCATGACACAGTCATGAAGGATGCTTCACAGTCATGAAGCAGAGCTCTTTAAGGAGTATTTATAGAAAAGTCAGAATCTCATCCTTTAAATCTCTACTAGGTCTCTAAAAAGAAAGACATTGAACACCTTTTTAACATTTTAAAATAGATAAATAGAACAATTTATAGATGCAGCATTTCAAGCAAAAGACCTTTAACCCGAAAGTAGTATCCCAAAGATCTCTAAGATTCTATAGAATCTCTCTTATAAGCATGTAAAAATAGCAACACTGACTGAATAGGTGAGATATCAGTGCAGATTTACTCCTGCTGGTTGCAATCTCTGAAGCCTTTATCAGATATAGCAAAAGAATTCAGCATGGACACTTGTTGCAGACCTTGCTGTAGATTAAGGCTGAGAAATGAATAAATAAACCAGTATAGCCCTTAACTGCTGTTTATTAAAAAAAAACCCCAACATTACTGAGTAATTTGCAAGTACTGTAGTCGCCAAAGAAATAATGCTCAGGACAAGAAAGCTGCAATACAGTTCCAGTGATAAGTTATTTTTTTATTTTACAAAAAATAGCTGCCTTGAAAAGAAATCAAAATAACATTCCTTGCTTCTTAGTATTTTTTTTTAACTTTTTATTTTGGGGAATGAAAAAGTCCTTAGCAACACAAATACATTACATTTCTTCATTATCACTCAGCACAATTTACAGCAAATATACCCACAAATACTGAGGCCAACCACAGGGAAAAAAATTTACATATTGCTATGAAAAGTTGCAAGATGCTGCACGGCTTTCAAGGGCCTAGATTGCAGTGTAGTTCTTAGTGTAATTAGTCAATTTGATCTTCTCTGGGAAGATAATATTAACTGAGAGGTTTTCCCCATTGTTAGACTTCAGAAAAAAGTTCTTTTTCTTGCGCAGGAGATGACTATATTTGGCATTAGCAAGCCACATTTCACATTTTGAAAAAAACACAATCCCAGTGGTACCCAAGACAACAAGACAGGTAAGCAAGCCCAGAACAACAAAACATATCACCTGGCTTCTACTCAGTAAGGGATCTGCATTTTGGATTGTTTCTTTCACTGTTATTTTCAGGATTTCTTGTTGCTGATGCACTGATCTGTGGCGAGCTTTTGAAGGTGGCTTGTAATTCTGCGCGTGCTTTGTCTCCATATTCATTCCAGAGAGGCTTGTGTTTTTGCTGAGATGTTTGCAGGTCACGCCAACAAATTCTGGTTTACAGATGCACTCGAACCCTCCCTGGGGATGTTCGCTGCAAGTGCCTCCATTCTCACACGGGCCACTGGCGCAGAACGTGACATGGCTGCTGCAGAGCTTTCCTGTGTAGCCATGGGGACAGGAACAGCTGAAACCCACACCAACATCTGTGCATGTTCCTCCATTCTCACATGGGTTGGATTCACAGTCATCTCGATCGATCTCACAGAAGTTGCCAGCAAAACCAGAAGGGCACAGACAGGAAGCGTGGGGTGCAAAACCATTGTCATCAACGCATGTTCCTCCGTTCTGGCAGGGAGAACTGGGACAGATAACAAACACAGAGACACAACTGAAGTCCAATGAAAGAAACTATTAGGAAACACGTTATATAACAAAAAGAGCTGGATTTCTTTAGAAGAGCCAATTCTAAACGCAAATCCACTCAAGTCAGTGAAGCTGAATCAAGAATGAGTTTGTTCAACAGCTTTGTCAATACAGATTGTAGTATCTTCTGCTGACCCTTCGGGCAGGATTAGTACACCAGTACAGAAATTTAACCTGAAGAGCTGTGAAGGGATTTAAACTTATTTCAAACATTTATTCAAATTAAGCTCCTCACTATTTTTATATGCTTGGAGCTATTTAGCTGAGCAACTATTCAGATGAGAGAACAAAGACATGAGCAGCATGGCTGCTTCCTTTCTACCTGATTATTCCTAAAATAATCTATATATTGTATCAGCAAGACAAAACACTGCCATAGCAGCCAGACGCAAAGCTGATTGTTTTCATTCTGCCTCTCTGGTGTTCCATGACACAAAAGTTTAGAAGCAAACAGATACTTTCCTATAAACTGCCATTTAGCCAAAATTTTTGATAAACATAATTACAATAAAAAAATATCAAAGAGAGAATATCAGCCTGGGCAAAGACAGCTGTAATGTGAGGGCAGGACCACATGAAACCAAGTATTTCTGCAAACTCTTTAAGTACTTCCCAACTGGTACTATGTATTAAGTGACGTAAATTAATGGAGAGATCTTTTCCATCTTTACAATGCAACTGTGCCTTACTGAGTGTAATGCCAAAAGATATGGCCACCCACTGACTGGCAAAAATGTGTCAATTCAGGGGATCTATGCAAAGTGAACTTGGTCTCTTAGCTGTCCCTGCTGGCTGACGAGGGTCCCTGGATCCCAGGTTTAGAAATAAACCTCAAACCCCACTTTCATGGCAGTTCATCATGTATAAATGAAGCTTTTAATACTTACCTTGTAAAAAAGGGAAAATACTTGGCAAAACTTAGGACCAGCCTCTTTGACAACAAAACTTTTCTTAATACTTATGTATCCCTGAAGATATATAGCACAGTCCCATCTGATAGTTGAAAAGTCCAAGCTGTTATTTAAGTCCCCCCACTTCCAGGGCGAAGTCCCAGCGGTAATGAACATCATAGCTTCAGATGCAGACATTTCACATACGCAGCAGGCTGTTACGGAATTCCATGGTGGGACACAGGGATTTAAGAGATCTGTTGATGTCTGACTGAGAAGACTGTGAAAGAGATAGAAGCTCCTGACTACAAATGGTCCCTGATCGCTGGTCAGAATAAAGGTGGGCTATTCACCATTGCTCTGGGACTACCTATGGTAGAGATTGATCCAAGCACCTCTGGCTTCACTGGGGACTGAAACACTTGGTGGCCACCCATCAGGAGAGACTGAACACTGTGGCAGAGGAATCCTCTGTCTGTTTTCTACTGCTTCCACATTAACTGCTCTGTTCTCTAGTACAGTTCTTCACTGTAAATGCTGGCTGGGAAAAAAGGCTACTAAAAGAGCATATTGGAAATCTGGAAGCAGTATTGGGAAAGCAAAACTGGGCTTTGACATAGCCATTGTTAGTAACAACTTGAGATAAGGAATTTCAACACATTAACCAGCCACTATGTCGTTTTAAGAAAAATATGGAAATTGGAGTCCTTGAGTGGTTATGGCCTTCTGGAGAATCTAGCACCCTCCCTTAGCTTTATGGGGCCCATGGAAAATTGGACAAGCTGGTTTGGATATGAAAATGTGTTGAAGTTTGAACCCTCATGGCTGGGTTGAATCTCAGTACTTTCTAGGAAATGGGAAGAAATTGCTGGAGAATGTAAGTGTAAACTTTTTTCTGAACCTTTCAGAAATGTGAAATATTGAAATAAAAAACAGTTAAGGGGAAAAATGCAGAATTTTGAAAATTTTCTTTATTACTAACAGAGTTGTGTCTGTTTAATTTAAATAAATAAATAAAGCCATAATATTAATTTCCTTGAATAAATTCTGTTACTTTGCATTTTTGACATTTAACACAGCAAGTTATAGTACGTGAAGGGGTAGTTGTGGAAAACATGTCCATACTACTTCTTTGTTTCCCAGATAGTCTGGTTTCTTTCAGAAAGTACCACTGACTGCTCTGCTTCAAAGTAAAACCTCAAAACATCACAGAGGTCACTAATGCAGATACATGTAAACAGACTAGAATAAACTCTTCGATTTGTGAATTGTCTTGGTTCCATCTGTGAATATTAACTAAGGAGCCAGCAGAAATGCTCAGTAATATCAACATTGTTAGCATTTCCAGCGAGGTAGAGAGGAACTGAGAGGAAGTGAGATGTGAATGAAGTGACACCATCTGATGAGGTCTCTTTCTAGGATTCACTGTCAGGTGGACTGTGACTTATTACCAGACATGGAGTGCTTGTGCTGACAAGTTATCTTTTAGAACTAAATGCAGATTTGCAGAGCCTGATGCTCATTTTCCTGAAAAAGACAGCTTCCTAGAGAAAAAGATTTGCTGTTTCAAGTATGTTCCCTTCTTGAGAAAAATTGTTCTTGATTTCCAGACTAATTCACCAACATTCAGTTGAAAAACAGAGTATCAACATTAAAAAAAGTAGTTTCAGCAATTTAAAACAGTAAGGGGTTTAAGGAAGTACATGGAACTGATCTGGGTTACTCTGTTGATGCTGTATTTTTGGTTTTGGAACAGCTGGTACATATGTCCACATTGAATTACTGAAATATTTGCTCTACACATGACAAGTAGAAAAAGTTGTTCATATCCTCCATATTAGGCAAGTAGCTTGGATGTGATTCATGGCTCTTCCAAGGAATTTAAATTTCCTCATTGTCAATGAAGAAAAATAGGCAAATCAGAATAGCTATCTTAGAGGCTGAAAGTAAACCCAGACAGAACAGTGTATCCTCCAGATAAAAGCAACGGCAAAGAAATTCTACTGACATGAAGTTGTGAAAGAACGGCAATTCTTGCCAGAAGGAGTGAGAGGTGTTAATGTTCCTTACACATAAATGTAAAAGTCTTCAGGAAGGTTCAGTCATAAGGTAGATCCAAATATTCATAATTATCTATCACTGAGCAAAAGGAGAACCAAAGGGTACCAATATAGGGCTAGAGATCAAGAAGGCAGTCTCCTAAAAGAAAACTGATTTTAGGGTGATAGTTTTCCCAAGTTTGTATCCACCGGAAAGGCATTCTGTACATTTATGGGATCAGAACTTTGACGAGCTAGAAGACAGCAGATGCTTCTAGATTTCAACAGAAATGCCAATTCACATATTCTCTAACATTGAAATGTCTTTCTTTTCTCAAGCACTTCTACTAGTGACTTTGCTGAAAATTCTTCAGTCTATGCCTATTGCCCCTTGCCCTTTCACTGGGCACCTCTATGAGAAGTCTGGCTCTGTCATCTTTGCCTCCCCGCATCAGGTACTCGTACTCACGGATAAGTTCCTCAGAGCCTGTTCCTCTCCAGGCTAAATGACCCAGCTCTCAGTATCTCCTCATAGGAGAGATGTTCCCATCCCTTAATCCTATCCATGGCCCTTCACTGGACTCACTCCATTATGGCTGTGTCTTTTTTATATCGGGTAGCCCAGAACTGGACCCAGCAGTCCAGATGTATCTCACCAAGACTGAGCAAAGGGGAAGGATCACCTCCCTCAACCTGCTGGCACTGCTATTCCTAATGTCCTATTTCTTTTAAGGAATAGAGAGAAATGTCTCCATGTTCTGATGGAAGTGAGATTGTCTCCTTCAGTTAACTATGGACACATCATTGTCTGTTGGTTAAGAAAAAGGACAGACTGGTGGACTAGAAGTTTTTGTGCAGACAGCTTGTGTGCTGACTACTGTTCTTATTAGGCTTTGTATAAGTTATCCCTCACTAGAGGTGAGAGCACAGAGTCTCTTCAAGTTTGTTTACAAAAATTATGAGAAGGCATAAATTCACCACAACAAAAAGTGCAAATTAGCACTTCTAGTACTCAAGTCGTGTACATAAACTCACACTGATAATCTGTAAGTCTTTACAATATCAACAGATCAGATTTTTAAAGTTTGATAATAATATCAGCAACTATCAGAATCATTATGTATTTTAGCACTGAGATAGTTCCACTTAGCAAAGAATTCTGAATAATAGAAGTGTAGATTTTAAATTCATGTCAGAAATCAATATTTACCCATTAATAATGCAAGGTCCTTTCTTGAGATGGCAGTTTTTTCCTGTAAATCCCTCAGCACACAGACAAATATATCCTCCATCACCAGTCTCTATGCATGTTGAATTATTGGTGCAGGGCTTTGCAGAACATGGGTGAATATCTGTCAAAAAAAAAAAAAAAAACAAAAAAACAAAAACCAGGGCTCAATTCATCTAATGAGAAAGAGTTGGTAAATGGTATACAATACTTCAAATAAAACATAGCTTTAACAATCCTTCATCCTCCATTTTATAAATTCTGGTCTATTTCCCCTTTTGTTAAAATGGAGTTCAGATTGTTCAACTATTGCAAGCAATTTCAGCTTATTTCTCTCTTTCTAGCTCCCTCTCTCAGAATGTGTGTGAATTGCCCCATTCTATAAGTAAGTAATATTAGAAATAAAATATTATGGGAGAAAGGACTTCTACAAAGACTAGCCATACTTTCACAATCTTGGCTTCTCCCTGAGCGGAATTCTGATAAAGCAATCAGGAACTGGGAGTTCTCCCTGCTCCCTGCCCATATCATTATGTGCTTATGAACAAATGTTTAATAAAAACAGCGATCAGCAAGTTACAAAAAATCTGTTAAAATTTCATCTTTTGGCTGGTCTACATTCAACCCTTACATAACTGTACCAGAAGACAGAGTTGTATGACATCTGGACCCAAAGCCGCACATCTCATTTTCTTTGCAATTGCCCTGCTGAGCCCCTTCCCACTCAAATGATTACTGAATTTTTAAAATAATTAAAACTAAATAAACAAACAAGTGCATATTTTAGACAGCTAGTGCAGCAGCTGCAGAGATGTGCTGACTGGAAGGTATCTGATGCCTCACACACACATATACGCACTTTCTAAGAATATGAAAAGGAATTTAAGGGCATTTATATTTTACGTCCCACAGCATAACATGAAATTTAGATAATATAAGGTACAGCAAAATTTTAACCACAGCAAAACAACAGCCTTAGCTTTCACATACAATCTTCCCTGGATAAAAGGTTCTATTTCCTAATGTATTAGCCTGTTCTCATTGCAAGACAACAACTTAGCATGGATTTTGACTGTAAGCTCCAATTTTCACAAGGACCAAAATCATCTTGAATGCTTTTTGAAGCAGTGTTGTTTGCCAGCTATTTTCACAGACTCTAAAGGCAGCTAATTAAGCACGTACTTTGATGGAGGAGAAAACATGAACTTTGATGCAGGAGCATGGGAACCCTGAAATACATATCTATATGAATAGGTATGTGTATATATACACAAACATTACTGTCAATAATTTATGTCAGGTATTTAATTTAAAACCACATCTTAGAGGGGTAGTTCTTTTAAAACACAATACATAAAAAGCCTCAATTAGCCCATTTTCTCTATTTTTCTTTATTTTACCTCTCAAAAGGCCAACAACCAAGTGGTAACTGAGATGAAAACTCAAAACCATGATATTTCATTTACACATATATTATGCATGGCCTCAATCTCATCACCCATAAATTAATTAACGGTTGCATCAGACTAAGTTGTCATGCTGCAGTACAGGAAGCAATCACTGAGTGTTTTTATGAGGAAGACACACTCAGCAGTAGTTTGTCACAGCAGAATTTTTAGCCCCGTCTCATGTATTCATCGCATGGACACTAGAGACTCCACCTGTACTCTCTGATGACAGTTTACCAAAATGTGCCCTTGGCAAAGCAGTCCAGTGACAAGTAGGACAATTTACTCCCAGCTCGCACTGTATGTTGCCTTTTTAGCCAGACTGAGGCCAGGATTCCAATAGGTCATGGACCTGCTGACATGACTATGTAGGCACAGCCAGCGGTGACAAGCTGACAGATCTGATTTAGCAAAGTGGATCAGATAATTCGACTGGGTTGTCATTTTTTTCCTGGAAACAAATTGACTAAATCGATTTTCCCTTTGTTATGGTCAGTGTCTGATGTGTCTCCTGTACTGTGCGGTGTATATCAGCAGCAGAGGGAAACTCTGTGCTGTGCAGCCTGGTTCCAGGGATTCACACACCAGATTTCAAGGCTGTGTTTTCACAAGATGAGAAGATGCCATGGCATCATGACTCAGTTGGGCAGGCTCCATTGCAAAGAGGTTAACCAGCACTGTTACCACCAAGACCAGCTCACAGATGTCTTTCTTCAAGTGCCTTGTCTGTCCATGTGACTGCAATAATAGCCATAAATGATTCTGCCCTACATGTTTATGGTGGATCAAGCCCAATCCATAATGGATGTCTCTCAGTTACTAGGAAGGTCATTTTTGACCTGAACTGAGAACCAGGGCTGCCCATATTAAAAACAGCTACACAATCAGAGGCATTAGCAGACCAGCTGGTGACCTAAAACTACTCCAGAAAGGAACTTCCATGATCAAAGCTAAGGAGATCATACATTAACTTTTCCACAAAACAAGAAAAGAGGTCTCATCGCCAATCCAAATAATCTTTTTTCCTCCCATGCTTAGCAAGCAAACAAACTGCTGATTCTGTATCTCTATTTTACAAATATTTCAGTTGTTTGTAGTGGCAAATGAACTTCAGACCCTCCCACAGTTTTCCCTTCTAAGCTTTTCCTTCCTATTTCCTAACCTGATCAAGTACCATTTAATGATACTTGTAAATTAATTGTAGCTACCTGTAATGACTTTATACAGCCAGGAAACTGGCAGGAGCTTCTGGCAGAAGATGATGAGATCAGGGGCTGAGCAATTAACCCATTTGAGGTTTCAGTGCTTTACTGGGTCAGGATAACAATTTATAGCAACTTTCCAGTAGCAAGAAGAGGAGGAGGCGCATCCTTCTCTTGACCGCTTATGGCAAAACAATGCATTTAGAGTAGTAAAACCACTGAGATGAAAGACTATCAACATAACATTTCTGCAGATGAAAAGATAGTTATGTCCTTTTGGCTAAAAATTCTTGGCAGCTCTTCATGGGGATCTAGATTCAAACCAGCAAAAAAGACTCTGAGATGACTCTGAGTGTTGAGAGAAATAATAGTTTCTGCACTTAAGCAAGGGATATCCTTTTTGGTATTATAGGACTATCTTAATGAGTATAATCATAAAGATGTGGATTCAATTTTCAATGCATTCTTTTGCATCCTAAGTAGCAGTTGCAAGAGGGAAACATTGCAAGGCTCAGAATTGCAAAGATATATTTGTACTAAGAAATTTAGCTATGTAATTAATGCTTTTAGAAGTAGCTGTGAACATGCTACCTTTAAAAATGTCATCCTTTGTTTTCACTGTTAAGCAACAGAACTGAGCCTCCTAAGGTGGCAGAGGAAGGATTGTTCTGTGTAGCTTTAGAAATCTGTGACTGTAGATCAGAGAACGACTCATTCCTCCTCATCAGCTGTAATGAGAATCTAGGTGTCTGTCTCAGGAACAAACACATACATGAGATGTGTCCAGAACAAAATCTGAGAGTTTATAGTCACATCTGCACCACAGATGTCACCGCTGCTACCACAGCTCCTGCAAACATACCAGGACTGACTTTAGGAAGCCCCTCTCTGCTCCTGTGAGCAGCCAGTGAGTACAGGCTGCAAAACCCGACCAGAAGGTAAATGAGCTCCAGACAACCTTGCACCAAACTCCATGTCACTGCAGGAGGTGACCTACCTAAAACCTTCTGATTCTTTTACTCATCTTGAAAATCTTATGCAGCTTATAGCGCTCAGGCATGCTCTATAAATTATAAGCCATATACCAGCAAGAGCCTGAAAGGCATGAAGAGAAAATGAGGCCATGGACACCTGTCCTCTCACAGCTGCAGCTCTGTGGGCTGAACAGGCGCATGCTCCTGGATGCTCATGCTCATTTCCATCACCTCAGATCTCTCTGACTGAACATTTGCCTGTGTCAGCCAAAAGAAGCCATCTCAATAAAGGCCAATTTTTCAGCTTGCTTATGCTAAGCTGGCTCATTCTGACTGGCAAAGGGTGAGAGAGTGCACACAGAGCTGTGCTTACCCCTCAGACCTGAGGGGGAAGTGGCAGCCTTTTCAGGCAGACCTTTTTCTCAGTTATAGTAATGTTACTTCACTGAATCATCACTGGGTTAAGGAAAAAATAAGCACAACGTTTTCCTTTCAAAATATATATACATCATATATGTATATACATATATATAAATGTGCTACATAAATATTTAAATTTATTTAATATATATACAAGACAACTTGCATTTTGATTAGAAGGGCTTACATGACAACAAGGGAGCAGTTGTTTGTTGGCCTTGTCCATGGTAATCAATGTTTAAAATAGAACGATTTTACACTTTGCTCACATATATGCCCAATTACAAAAGATACTTCATTGCTTCTGCTTAAATGATTATAGAAGTCAGAGGTTTATGTGCTGCTGCCCAGAATCTCCTCATTATCTGGAGCTAATACTCAGTATTTTAAAATCAGTTCTCCAGAAGGGCTTTGCATGTCTCCAGCACCAGAGGGGGCTGCTTCCCCTCACTTGCTCAAGGAGAGAAAAGGATGTGCAAACCTATGTCACAGAGGCTGCCAACCCAACCCTCCTCACAGATGCACTGCCAGGGCTTGGCACAGCTGCCGTGCAAACACCCAGGGAAAGGAACACACTGATTACAAAGTGCACCCTGCCAGCCAGGTTGGCACCTGAAAGAGATAAAAGACAAGACAGAAACACAGTTTATTTTTAATAAACATAATTACAAGGATGCCTCCCTTTTTGAGGCTCAATAAATAAACTTTTGTATACCAAATTGTATATTTGAACAATTGGAACTATTTGAACAAAAGCATACCATCAATGCTTCTGGGATACTAGAAGCAGTTTACGTGAAGAAAACCATCACATTCAGTGAGAGAAATAAAAAGCTAATCAATGTAAATACTTCATACTGGAAAAAGTAAATTAAACAAGTATTCATGCTCTATGATTCCAGTTACTGTATCCGAATAGAGTGCTGTTTCATTACAAAGAGAGTAAACCATTTCAGATTCTATCTGTTTTATCAGGACTATGAATTACTGAAGCTGTCCACTCCTGTGCTAATACCCCTGTCTGACAGATCTTTTTACCTGCATTCACTGGGAAATTCACAGAATCCATTCTCTGGATGGCAGCCAGCTTTACACTTCACGCCTGGAAGAAGAGATTTATAACATCAAACCAAAAAAATCAGCACAAAACCCCCCACTTCATGTCCTATACACATTACTGATGTTTTAAGAGAACCCAGACTGCAAAATGTTCCGTTTCTTATTTCTTTAAACACATTTTTGCAACATAAAATTTTAAATTAACTTAATTTGGAATATGTTATAGAATGTTCCTATAGGGCAAGTGAAATGACATAAAGAATTAATCACAAAAGAACACAAAGTCACTTTAGCACACGCAAAGTGTATGCAATATCCTATACGCTGTTTTAAAAGCGTAATGTCAGAGCAGATTCACGGATGTCGTTTCACGACATGCCACTCCATTGTTTCAGAACTACTTGAAACGCAAAAGTACTTTTACTCAGACAAGAGATTCCATTTAATACAACTTACAATAAAAGCGTTGAATTAATTTCAAACCTACATCAGATGAAAATAATAATTTTCATTAAATCATGCATAAATAATATAAGTTAAGGAGAAGAGATCTCAGTCGCAGTTTTTGTTCTGTTTGTTTAAGCATTTGCATCAAGCAATGCTCCCCTGAAACATCTCCGCTAGCCACTGGCACGCTATGCCAACGGCAGGAGAAACGCGCTCCATCCGCGGCCAAGGAAAAGCTTCCCGAAGACACCAGCATCTCTGGCTGGAGCGAGGGCTGGGGCAGCCTTTGCCATCGCGGCACTCCGGGAGGGCTCCCGTCACCGCCGCTGCCTGCCCGGCCCCGGCAAACTCCCGAAAGTTTCCCAAGTCGCCTCCCCTCCCGCGACACTTCCCCGCCGGCCTTACCTGGGGCTGCGGGGAGCACGAGGGGCAGCAGGCAGCAGCAGCCGAGGATGCTGGCGGCGCGCAGCCCCATGGCCGGGCCGGGGCCGCTGCGCTCCCCGCGGGGAGCTCGGCGGATGCGGGGCCGGGAAGGCGGCACCCCCCGCCCGCAGCGCCGCCGGGCTCCGACGAGACGGGGCGGGAGCGAGGAGGGACAGAGGGCGGGGAGGGCTGCCCACCTCCCCCCGCGGGCGGGGAGCTGCCCACGGGGCCGGGTAACCCCGGCCGACGTCGCCGCTCCGAGCCGCGCTGCTGCCGGGGGGCGGCCAGAGGAGCCGCGCAGCTTCCGCACCTTCCGCACCTTCCGCACCTCCGGCACCTCCGACACCTCCGGCAGCTCGACTCCTGCCGCGGGCGAGGGGAGGAATCTGTAAGGGCGCGGGAGAAGGGAGGTGTGGGGCGAGGGGGAGTGTTAAGCACGCCTCTGGTCTCCTTAAAACTTAGTCTGGCTGTCCGCAAAGAGCTCATTTGGGGCTTGTCTTCAGAAATCTACAGAATTCTTAGTCATTCCCATCAGAGCTCACACTCTTTCAGGAAAGACCCAGCGAAGGCAAGGAAAGTAAAATAATGTTATGTTTCTGAGGCTTGAGGATTCAAAAAAGACCCCACCAAAACGCCCCAAACGATACCTTTAGCACTCACGGAACAGATCAAGAAAAAACATTACTTTTACTACGAGGCAATTAAAATTCTGCATGTTATTCTGTGACTGTATATTTCTCTTTTATATCCCTTTATTCTTCCTTTGTGCTGTTCCTTAAGGAAATAGACTGGCTATTTCTTATTCCTTGTCTTCCTTCTTGTTCATGGTTTTCTTCTTTTAAAGAAGTTCTGCCTGGTTTTTGGGATTCCTGAGGGACCTGTTCTTTGCCTGCTGATGCAGTGCTTTCTTCCACCAGACCTCATTTACTAATTTGTCTGCTTTTATGTGAAGCAACCTGAGATCGTTATGCTATGGTGACAAAATGATACAGCTATCTGCGTTTCCTCTAGAATTACAACGGGCTAATTCAAGATTATCTGCCTGAAAATGCACACCCTGGAAAGCACGCATTAGCATCAGATGGTCCATGTAGTGGCATTTCAAGACAATGATGCCACACAGGTTGAAGAAGTTTGCTGCTAGCAGTGCTGCCTTTTAGTTTTAACCAAGAATGGAGGAAGTGAAGGACAGAAAAAGGAAGAGTAGAAAACGAGGGTTGCGTTAAAGAGAACACTCGGGAGTGAGGTGTGAGAGGCAGGCACCGCTTCTTCAAAGCCCTCCAGAAGTTTTGGTACCTGAGACAAGCTGTGCCTATCTGACCCTATAGGCAAAGATTGCCTCCACGCCTTTGCTGCTTGCCTTGCTTTCCTTTTACTACTGAAACATTACTTACTGTTTTGGAAAGGTGACTTTGCCTCACAGCTTCTGCTGAAGCTCACCAGCCCAAGCCTTGGTGGGTTATTGTCAATGACATCCTAGAGAATATGGAGTGGTAATGATGACCCCTTAATCCTTTACTCTGCCCTTTGGTGAGCCTGTGCTTTTGTAGGGTAAACATTAGCAGCTCTTCGTTGGTCTGTTCACTTTGCTTTTATTCTTAGTTATTTGTTCACACTCGGGTTGTGATAGGCCCAAGTTTGCTTATTCTTCCCTTAGGTGGTAAGTTTTCTGCTTGCTGATGTAGAAGCCCTGCAATGTTAGACGTTTTTTGCATTTTTGGACCAAGAGATAACCTGGATAGTTAAAAGGGTTCCAAGCATTCTGTGATTTCAGTGATATTCAGTGATATTCCTTCATTACCTCGACCAACTAATAAAGGAGGGCTTTAATCTTTCTGCTAAACATCCTAGAAAATTTTCCTTGTGTTCTTTTTTCTTCAGACCTTAAGAGGAAAGAATCTGTAGAATTCATAGGGTTTATCTGTACACTCATCAATGTCAAATTATCTGCTCTAATTTGCATTGTAAATAGATACTGTGACATACGATGACACATTTCTTCTATTTTCTGAGATAACTCCTGAATACCTGCTGTATTGTTCAAAACTGACATGTTACAAAAATTCACTAGGAAAATCTTGTTCTCATGATGCTATGTACAATGTTTTAATGGCCATTGCAAACTTCAATTTTTGTACTTTCCTTGCTTTTCAGGCTTTTTTTTTTTTAATAGATACACTGTTAAGCAAAAATTGCCTGCTTTATAGAACAACTCTGCTTCGTACTCTCCTGTGTCTCAGGGGTGCCTGTTGGATTGCTGAAAATAGGGAAAATCTCAATTTCCCCATCTCTTCTACTTTCTTCAACTGCCATCTAAACAAAACCTGCTAATTTTATTTCTAAGAGATCATAATCCTTTTCTTTTAGAGTTTATCTGTTGGAAGAGAATTTGCTCAGCTACTAATCCAAAAATAATTTCAAAACAGAAACCCAGCATTCTGTAAATCCAGGCTAATTCTCTTCTCTCTGCTGCTTGCACCTGAGTAAACCAAGATGAAAATCATTTTTACTTAGCTTGTTTACTGCCAAAAGCACTCTGATCCAAATCTCCATTGTCTTCACTATAGTTCTTGAAAATTACAGTAACTGTGTTTTGTGTTCCAGATCTTAGTGATTTCTACCAAGGATAACCTTACATTTTTTAAACTTTTTTGGTCTTTGCATTAGAATTTGGAAGGTATGGAGATCATCTAAGGTGTAAAGATTACACTTACTTCTTCACCTAAAAATAGTTGAGTGGTGAGTATAGATTGAGAGGTGCTGGTCTAGTGATCTCCTAACTGTGATTATTGGGAAACAGAGTTTCATGGAAATCTTGGGAGATTTCCTTTGGAGCTTATTTTAGGAATCAGGGGCATCAGCTCATCCAAGAAACTGAAAGCAACAACTGAATCCAGAAAAAAGTCTTTATGGATCCTTGTCCAGAAACTAATACAATACTTCATTTGTTCCAAGAAAATGGCACACAGCTATCCTGCATTCTTAGGGAGGAATAAGGAACGTGTTCAAGGACTGAGACACTGGAAAAGGCAGACTGAGACTGAGAATTTAACTTGGTAAGAACTTCCTTTTTTACATTGAATATAGAAACAGAGCTCTTCATTCTTCTGGTCAGCAACATGTAAGCAACTTTGCAAAGTCTGAAAATGCAGAAGCAACAAGAAATCCTTGAAGTTCTGTCCTGGTTCAGAGTTCTCGTACTCCCAAGGTCCTGTTTGCCTGCTACTACATCACCTTTTGACTGGAGAGAAGTTAAATAAAATTTTTATTTCATTGTTGCAAGAATCTGGATATGGAAAATCTGCATCAGTGACAAGAAACACAAAGCAATTCATTGGTATTACAGCTCCTGAAGGCCCCTGCAAACTCTGGTAGCTGGAATCTGAGGCTATCAGCAGTGTCACAAAGAAACCATAAACCATATGAGACCTCACATAGTTGGGTGAAATAACTGTGATTGATTTGGACAACCCTCGTACATATTGCAAAGAGAAGGGGGAGAATATCAATTACAGAGCAGTGCCACCCACCTGGCACCTTGTGAATTACTGTATCAGAAACTCTGTCAGTGGAGATGTTTGTCCTTTATCCCTTGAAGTGATCTCATTGGTCATGAATGTACACAGGCATAAAGTTTTAAGCTCTGCTATCTGGTTTTACAAGTTTGTACTCCATGATGAGTGCTGTCCATTAGAGGAAAGCTCATCAGATGCAGCTGGAGCCCTAAGGAACTATTTTTCTCTCTCTCTGTAAAGCTGTCCCATCCTTATGTGTGCTGGGACCAGATGGGCTGAATCAGCCTACAGAATTGTGGGTTTGAGCAGAACATCCTCTCTTTCTTTCCCCTCTAACCCTTGCCATGTCCCAGATGCACAGGGGCATTTGTCCCCCTATGGCAGCTTGACTTCTGCTACCTCTGGATCCTCAGTGAGCTGACTCAGTGATCCGTGCTCACAGGTGACTGACAAGAAAAACATGAAATTATTTCTACTGTCACCATACCCTTTTCAAAAACATGTTTCTGCCCTCACAAAAGACAGCAGGGGAATGCCTGCAGACGTCAGTGGAGAGACAGGCACCTCATCCAGCTCTATCTGTATCAGGGCACATAAACCAGAAAGTTTTTCTTCACAGAACAGATTTCACTGCACACAGAAGTTGCAGCTACCACCAGTGAGCTAGAGATTGCCAAAATATATTTTTTTTTAGCATGGTAAATTTTCCCCATTGGAACAGCAGCCTAAATGTATAGAGCTAAAATATACAGCAATAATTTACAGGAGTTAAAGCCAAACTCATTCCCTTGCCTAGTACTGAAAATCCTCACAGCCTCCCTCTCTAACTATTGTCAAAGCAGTAGCTCAGTGCTATCTATCACCCAATTACT
This sequence comes from Dasyornis broadbenti, assembly GCA_013397935.1. Classification (NCBI taxonomy): domain Eukaryota; kingdom Metazoa; phylum Chordata; class Aves; order Passeriformes; family Dasyornithidae; genus Dasyornis; species Dasyornis broadbenti. The sequence goes on along the minus strand of VZRN01003885.1, from coordinate 476,978 downwards.
GTAGCACAGACAATTCTGCCAGCTGTTTTGGAGAGTACATTACATGAAATCCTGGCTGCTCTGAAGACTGAGGCAAAACTTTCATCACTAGAACAGCTTTCCACTGTCTGTAGCAGACTTGATCAAAAAATAAATGTGATTTTCCCCTTTCTCTGTGTTAGGAATGTCAGAGATTTTGCCATCCCTGAGATCATAGTCTAGACCTTCTTTGAGATTGTAATGAAATAGACTTAAATGTAGAAATTTGAAATATTCAGTAAGATTCTACATTCAAAGTCTTTACTCTGTCAGATGCATGAACTTAGCAGTTAAAATACATGGTCAAGAAAATACTACATAAAAAGCAAAGCAAGACAACAGCGAAAAACTTCATTCCTCTAGTAGTTTTTTCATCCTGCTATTCACAGCACAAAGGATGAGACACTGCGGGACCATAGGCATAAAATGAAATATAGTCAGAAAATATGATTCTGTCACTAATGCAAACAAAAATGAAATCTTATCCAAAGCTGTTACAAAAAAGAATACATGTGTATTTACAGAAATCTAAGCAAAGATATTTTTCAAAGATCTGGAGGAGTATCACTGCCATTTTACACAGTAGTAGTGGGCTGCCTATACTTGAAGTATAGAATAACATAGACAGGTTCATTGAATGACAGTGTGAGAACTGGGAAGATTTTTTTACATAAAAAGAGATAAATTATAAAAGATAGATCCATCATGATGTGTGAAAACAGGAAAGGCAGAAATGCAAAAACTTGTAATAGGCAGAAATAATGGCCAGTACTGTACTTGGAAGAAAGATTAATTTGGCTTGGATATATAGACATTTTCTTTTAACACTGAGGTTGATCAGACACTATGACAATTTGTTACCAGGGTAGAAGCAAAATAATTAATTAGGTGTTTTTAAGGAAATGTTAAGTACTCTTACGAGGAGACTAATATAAAACCATCATTGCTTGAAGCAAGTGTTTGGATTAGATTATCCAAGTTGTCCCTTTCAAAGCCATCATTTATGGTCCTACAATATCTTTTGGTCAGGCAAACATTCCCTTGCAAACTGATGTTAAATAAAGCCTGAATCCTAGGGATTTTTAAAAGGCACTTGACAGCCTGACAGATGCCAATAGTAATTAGGAAGTTTTTATCATAGCATGTCCAATATATCCAACATGTTATACCACTTTGGAGATGCAGATATTATTCAGTTTGTAAATCACATTACCTTGTTATGTTTTCTTTTCCTGCAGTGTGAAAGATTTGGTGCAGTGAGTACAAGTGTAGATTCTTAATAGTCAGCCATTAAACAGAACATTTTTTTTTTTTTGCTTTGTTAGTAGTATTGCATCTTAAAATACATTTTTAAGTACTTGTCTGAGGCTAGAAAAATTATTTTACTTCTTACATAAAACATAACTAGATCTGAGACTACATTTCTGGACAGGGGCTGACTGTGTGTACACATGGGAGAAAGCAAGGGAAGGAAAAACAATCTGTCTATTAGGCACAATGTTCTTCTGGTTTTCTGAAGTGACAGAATAAATTATTCTTTCTTCTGGCAGAAAGGGATATGTATAAAGAGAAATGGACAATTCACCGCGAGAGAGATATATGTCAAAATGAGTAGCTTAGTTTTATCTACATGGAGTTTGGAATGATAGCGAGCCATCAAGAATTAAATGTTTGAGAGAGGGGGAAATTCATTGAACCGCTGTCCAACTAATTTGGAAAATTCTCCACGTATGAATAATCCAGAGAGAGAAAGCATTGCCATATATTTCTGAGTTTGTGTAAATTCGACTTAAATTTAATTTTTATAATGTCTCTCTCTATGACAGCTATATATGAATAACAAACATGAAAACAAACAGATCTAGGGGAAGTATATAGCAGAAAAATAAATGCATGAAGAAATACCTTATAGAATGATTATTTGTCAAAATGAAATAGAGGTACTCTGACAATGATCAACTTTTACACTCTTAAGACTCTGGTGTGTTCTGATACTAACAGTTTCAGCCTGAACTCTAATACTTAGAGAAGCCTGCTGTCTTTAAAGCTTTGAACTGGTCCTGATGGAGGCTTTGGGTGGCAAAAAAATAAATGAAAAACAATCCACATGCCTTTCTAGCCTTTCGAGACTCATTACTGCTGTCAGAACTCTAGTTGCTATTTAGTCTTTGATTTTGTCTTGATCTCAGCTGGATTTTTTGCAAACTACAGAAGCAAGCTGTTATTTTCAGTCTTAGTGCTTTCTCTGATTTTGTGCCATTTTATAGGAAAGATGCTGCATTTACTTCTATTATATACAAGCTCTAACAGATCCATTGTTGTTATTTATACACACTCGCATATGGGTATGTTCTGCGGATTCCGTCACATGCCAAAAACATTTCGGGTGTTTTTGGTTTATTTTTCTTCTGACAAAGAGACCAGATCATTTCACTGCCCTGTGTTGTTTGGTTAGTTGATTTTTTGTTCAGCTTTTTCCAAAATATATGTTTATTTTTTCAAATTTCTGGTCTTCTTTTAATATACCTCTACTAATTCTAGAAATCAGGTGAGCTTAACTCTGTCATAGTCCCATTTTCATGGGGTGTTTTTTTAGTTCTCCTCTCTTACATTATAAACATCCTTATGCTGTACAAATCTTTTCCTTTTCCATACAGTTTCTAATTAGTTTTTCTGCTGCTACTTTTTTTAATGTGGCATCTTATAATTGTGGCATTCATTGCTCTCTCTAATGATATCGTTAAGCTATAAAATGGAACCTAAACTAACTGCTATTTGCTTTATTATGGTTACCTTGCATTTTGTCTAGGTCTATTTAACCTTTAATTTGTTACAGGATATTATATAGCCATCAGTTGAAAATGATCAGTTTTGATGAAATTTCTACTGTTCTCTGTCAATGCATTTTTTCCTGCTGGGTAAGGGACACATGAAGAAACTGCCTCAAGAGTATCATTCCACTTGCAAATGTGAGGATACGGTTTTATAACAATTGGTGCCATAAAAATAATTATTTGAGAATTAAAAAGAACCCAGACCAGAAGGAATATCTGATGGGAATAATAAAGCAGAATATGCCAGAAGCAGACCTTTTTGCTGTAGCCAGAAGCTCTTTTCCTCAGTCTAGCATCAAGGCCAAGAAAAATAAAGATTGGCAAATTGTCAACCCTTTATACACAAGTAATACCAAGAAAGTAATTTTCACAGAGATGAACAACCTGCTTCCTTTGGTTTAGTTCATGTCTCAGCTCTCACTTCCCAGGAAGTTTTTCTTTTTTCTAGCCTTATCTTGAAAGGATTTGCAAGTGAAGGACAAATATTTATGAATGATACCGCAGTAGTGTATTTTAAATTGTTAATGATGGTAAACACTTGCAGTCAGGAAGCCTGAAAATTTTTGCATAACAAAAAGCATGACTTTTTGCCCTGTAATTCCAGTGTCAGTTCTAAGATAATCTATAACTTTGGGAATGCAATTTTCAGTGAAAGATTTTCAATGAAACAAATTAATTACTTCAGTAAGTTTATCTGCTACTTAGAGCATATTAATGTTGAGTGCTCAGTGATAGGAATTATTTTATAAAGCATGGTTTAGATTAAAGATAGAAATTAATTAAGAAAGAATGTAATTGTTGTTGTTGTGCCTGAAACACCTCCATTCCTTAGTGGTGGAGATTAATTGAGGTGGCTAAAACAAGGCTGAATTAAATGCGGTTTGTTTTTCCCAAATCAGATCTAACTGATCGGATTTTTGCAAATTATATAAAGAAAAATAACTTGATAGGCAAGAATGAGTTTACTGAGATCCTGCTTTTGCACTGGTTTGTTGTTGGTTCCATTTCACAGAGAGAAAAGCTGAAGCACAGAGAAATAAAATAGTTCAAACTCACATTCGTGGCTAAGTCAAGTATGCATGGTCAGCATCCCTTCTGCATTCCTCTTTCTTCCTGTTATTATATTGCCACCTTTGGAGTGAACCACAGACTGGGAAAGAGGAAGAAAGAAATTAGGCAACAAAAGAAAAGGAGCTATTCAGTACAGGCCATGTTAAACATTGGAACTAAATACAGAATTCCCTTGCATTCTGAATTTCCAGTGATGGCTATTGGCAAGGGAAATACTGGTTTTTTGTTTCAGAAGTGGGCACACTTTCAGTTTCCTGAACTAATACGAGCTATGAATCTTCTGCTGGAACATCCATATGCTTATCTTCTTGGAACAGTGATACATTTATATTTGCCTTTTATAATCTTTATTGCTGCTAGCATGAACTATGGTAGCTATGCATTTCTCACTCTTGCAGGTCTTCTGTAAACTAATTAAATGTTTCATCTGCATGTTGCTTGTGAATTAGAACGCATGCACAAGTATGATGTTCCTCTTCCAAGTGCAATAATCCTTAGGCATTTTGCTCAAATATGTCATTTTCCCACTATTCCCTTCCCATCTTCAAACAGAAATGTGTCATTTGAATCCTGTTCTCTTGCATAATGCAGTAAGTAACATTGAATCACTGTTTTCTGATTTAGTAATGTTCACCATTACTAGAATGTAGATTTTGCTCTTGTTTCCCTGTTATACCTTATGAAATTAAATTTTTAGATTGTGGTAAAACAGTGGACAAAACAGGGCTGTGGGAACTGGAAACAGAACAATAATCTGTGATATATTACATGATTGCTGGCTTGCATTTTGCTTACTATAGGTAAAAGCCTCCAGTGACAAGGAAGAGAATCAATAGCTCTCCCTTTAACTGCATCTTCAGAAAGAGGTGTAAAGCAGGTCTGATATGAAAGACACAACAATGCTTTCAATTATGTTTTCATAAATGCAGAAAACTACTGATTTTTTTTCTGATATGAGCACTGTATTTTATTACTTTCATCTGCTTGTGCCTTTCTTATGTGTTTGTGTCTTATTTCTATAGCTGTGTCTTACTTTGAATTTATAAATTCCTTAGTTCAAGGGCTGTCTTTTTACATTGCATTTCTGAAATACCAGTCCCTGCGATGGGCTCCAAGTAATTTTGACAATACCAAGATGATGTAACATTTGTGTTGCATCTTGCTACTGCCATCAGGACTGTAATCTGACTCCACCGGGCACTAAATAAGTAGATAGAGAGGTACTTTTTACTCAGAAAGAAATGTGAAAGAACACAATAATGAAAGCAGGACAACAAATTAGGACACAACTGCAACAAAATAACATGACCACGATGTTCCAGGAAAGAGTTCACTATCCCCATGGCTCTGAGGGATGGGGCTTTCTCATTGCTTCAACATTTGTTTGTGTCTGTTGCAGAAAATAAGAGTATGTACAAAACCTGTGATATGTTATATTATTATTGCTCTTGAGGCTGAAAATTCAAGCCTTCAACAGATGGGAAATGATGCAAGAATTAAGATCCACATGCAAACTTAATTTGGCTTTTTGTGATTATGCTTTCTAATTCCATCTGCAATCTCATCATTACATACTGTGGTTTTTTTCATGGCACATCTGCCTGATTGAGTGCTCACTTTTTAAATAGCTTTTCAGAATTTTGTTTACTTATGTGGCTCCTGTGCGTTACCTCTTGCATTTTTCAAAATCTGCTCTTAAGAGTTGTTGAACTTTCTCTGAGACTTCTCATGCTGTTTGTATTAGCATCCAGCAGCTACAAAAATAGAAATGAACATATTTTCAGAGCATGTCTATAACATAAGGCACTACTAGTACATCCATTTTATCCCTGGAGGACTGAGAAACAAAAGAAGTGAAAAAAGCCCAGTTTCCACTTGTTCGGAGTTTCCAATGGAAGACTTTTTTCCAATGCATTTAACACATTAGACATTCAAAGCACAGCTCTCAGACATGAAAGGTGGTGTTGAAAGCACAACACCTTATCGATTCAGGCTCAAGTGCGAGACCCAGACAAAGAGTAGATGTAATTGCCACACATGAATAGTTTGGCTCTAGCGACTTGCCTGGCATTGTAGGGAATATCATGGAGAGAGGCAGGGTGGAACATAATTCTGCAGAAGCTTTAAAGCAGAGGTCAGTCTTTCTCCTCCTGCTTCCCTCTGTACAGGGCTTCTGACCTGTGAGCCTGTGGACTGGGCACAGCCATGGCACATTTTCACAAATTACTGTTCCATTAAACTGAGCCCTGATTCCTGTTGCAATTAAAGTGCATGACCTTTATGTAAACCATCCACCGTAAAAAGCTGTACAAGCAGGTTGAAAAAAGATTGCAAAGAGAAGTGCAAAAAGTGCATTGCCAATGTTTTGTGACCTTCATGATGTTTTAAAAGTAGTTTGCAGGTAATATTCTGCTTTTTCAGTTTTTTTGATGGCTTGGTTTTTTTTAAAAATCAGAAACAGGAGCAGAATATCCCATAATGTGAAATCAGCCTGGTGTCTTCATGGTTTGCTGCGTTTTGGCAACAACCACACCTGCATCACAGAACACTGCAGCTTGAAGCTGGTGAGGTAACTCCTGGTCATGGCAAATGGTCATTCTTGATGAAGCAATGAGAGCTTTTGCTGAGGAGTTTTACACATATTTGCTGAGAACATGCGAATGGGTAAGACATGAATTTTAAATTCCATTCCAGGCATAGTTCTTGCTGTTTCTCCTGAAGATCAATCCTTTCTGCCCCATGTTTCCAGCATTTCTTCATTAGAGTATTTTATAGCTCAGTATCCGTTATGCTTTTTCACATCAGTCTTCCTTTAGAAACATTCCTCCGTTCTTCATTCGTAGACTTTATGCTGTTCTTCTTCTTCCCCTCCTGCTCCACCACTGCTCTCTGGGCAGCTGAGCCTCTTCATTTACTGCATCTCCTCTCACACCCCGTGGCTGCCCTCCTGTACCTTCCTATCCTCACCTGAGTGGTTCTTCATCTGCAAATCTGCACCCTGCAGTATTTCACTACAGGGTCTCTTCCCACAATCTGCTTGCCCGCCCAGTCCCAGTTCTTCTCCAGTATCTGGGACTATCATAAAATCCAGAACCCTTCTTGTTTCTTCTCGTTTCTTCACACTCTGAAAACATCTGTTCATTGGCTTTGAGTCATCTTTTTCCTCTACAGGAAAGATGGGAAGGGACTCATTATCAGGGTGCGTGGTGATAGGGGTAAAGCCTTAAACTGAAAGAGGGCAGACTCAGATTAAATACAAGGAAGAATTCTTTACTGTGAGGGTAATAAGGCACTGGCACAGGTTGCCCAGAGAAGTTGTGGATGCCCCATCCCTAGAAGTGTTCATGGTATTTGGATGGGGTTTTGAGCAACCTGGTCTAGTGGAGGGTGTCCCTGCCCAGGGCGAGAGGGTTGAAACTGGATGATCTTTAAGGTCTCTCCCAGCTCTTTACCATTTTATTAATTCTATGATTCTGCTCATGATCTTAAACTCATCTTCTCATCTACTACTCTTTGTTTTCCTTTTGATCCAGCTCCCATCTCTAGAGTCTGCTTACCTTTTTCAGGCTTTCTTGGTCTCATCTTCTCCTGGGGGAACACTGCATTTCAGTCCCTGGCCCGCAAGACACACACCATAAACAATACCTGCTGAGGTCTTATCTGGCAAACATTAAGAATTTTTTTTTTTGAGATGTGAAAATGATGATTTTTTAAGGGGTTTTGTCTTACTTGGAAAAGAACAGATATTCATAAGTAAAAGGGAAGCATGCTCTGAAGAAACTTGTAGCACGTCCTGATAAACTGCATGGGGATAGGGCAAAGTGTGGGAAATTTGTATAAATTTTTTAATAATTACCATAATTTTGGCCTATGTCCATGTCAACCCTATCCTGAATCTTGGAAGTATTTTATGACTTTTGGCTGACAGTAATTATGTAAACGTCAAGAAAATAATTTCTTCATCCAGATGTCTGGCACACACAATTCCAGCTGGAATAGCTGTAAACTTGATTAAGTTCTCATCTGTCTGACAGCAAAGCTCTACAAGAGAAAGTATCTTGCAGTGTGAAAGATGGGTGATTATGAAACTGTGCTAGAAGAAGCTATGGAGAGTGGAAGGGAGGGTGTGAGCCTGTAGGACCACAAGTGTTGGCAAAGGGTTATTACAGAACACAGAAAAGAATAGGAATGAGGAGAACTGTGAGGAAGGAGAACAAGTCTGGAGCAGTGAGGAAAGCACAGGGCAGACATAGTTGGAAGAAAGCAGTGTTTAACAAACGCACCACTTCACAATCCTCATAGAACTCCCTCATCCACTTGTCCCACTGAATCACCACGTTGCCCAGGTATTCCATCATAAGACTTGGCTCAGTCATTCCCACTTTACTGCCACTGTTTTAGTAGCGTCTCTCCCTATTATCTAGAAATAGATAGGAGAAGAGGAGGTCATTACTGTTGGGAGTTGCTTTTGCTCCTGAGCCCTTATTTTTACCCACTGAGCTCATGGACCTGTGCATGTGCGTGTCCCTGAGCAGGCACACAGGCCCAGTGCTTCCCCAAGAGGTGCCGTGCCCAAGAGCAGATTGGGAAGGGAACTTGGCTCAGTCTCACAGCAGCTCAAAGACACATTCCCACTCGTGCTGTGGTTTCTCTCACACACCGTGCAACAATGGGAGCGAGCAGGAGTGGGATGACCCATTTGTTTGGTTGCCATGACAATGTGTTACCCAGTACAGAACGCTGCTCTGAGCAGCCTTGCTGCTTGGCTGCTGTGGGATGATGATACTCCAAAAAAATAACATAAGAGAATCAGCCATTGTCATTTCACTGCATGGCATTGACCTCTGCAAGATGAGAGGTGCAGCTCATCTGAAGTGACAGAGGTCTCAGGCTCAGAATATAGCATTTGTTTGAAAAGGATGTTATGGGTTTTTTCTGAAGAGGGATTGGATGAATGAGATGGGGATTTATTTATTACTTTGAAATTCTAAAAGGGGTCCTTTAATTTCTAGTGCTGCATATAAAATACCTAAGGAAACCAACTGTGACTTATAGATGTAGGGACAGAACTGTATTCACATTGCAGTGGAAAGAAGAACACTTTGGAGTGGAAACTGCTGAGATCTATAAGTGGGTATGTTTTGGAAACAAGTACAGATATGCCTGAGGTCTGATTTAGAATGGTGGATAAAGAAAGTCTGCTCTCTATTTGACACGGATGAAATAGGCAGCTCTTGCTCTCCCAACCATGAGCAACTACCTCAGCTAGTGTAGAAAGGAAAAATACTTCTTCACCAGCTTGTTATGACCCAGAGATAACCTTCTTTAACAAAATACTGGTTTATCAAATACAGATCACTCAAGATACATGCTTGAAGGGTTTCACTGAGTCTTTGAGGCATTTTCCATATGCCTCACTTAATGTTGCAGCTTGCTACAAGACAAAGATGACTTTTGTCTTTAATTTTGTGCTTTGTTATAGAAGTGCTTATGATACTATTATTATTACTATGATTATTATTGAGGATGAGAATAACACTTTGTATTGCTGTAGAACTTAGGTATTCACAACAAGACTCTTGTACCAAGCTCTGTGCCTACTTGCCTATTTTAATTTAAACTTCTATACTAATTCTTTTCAAAATATATGTCAGTGAGCAAGTATAAAATGTATCCCTCTAGATCAGATGTAATTTATTTCTACCCTTCAGGAGATTTGGGAATATACATCCGTTGCTGTCACAGGGAGGGATGTGCTTTGCAAATCTCTATTCCCTTGACAAGAGCAGCTCTTAGCAACAGGCGATTTTCCTGTGTAACACTCCTGGATCTCCTCTCTCTCTGTTTATTTGCTGTTAACAAGTTTGGATCTCCTTGGAATTTCGGTTCAAATTGGCTCAAAAACAGTGTCAAAGCAAGTGTTGCGTACACATGCATGTAAGAGATGCAACAGTGAATACTTGCATTTGAATTTCTCCCTAGTCTACGTCAACATTTTTACTCACCAGTTTGACTTGATGTGAGGTGGTATCAAATAACCTCAGGGTTCTGGCCTCACCCTCTCATGGATATTGCAAAAAATTAACTAATATTTTCATTAATGATCTTGGCACAAAAATTAGACATGTGTTGAGGAAACCTCTCATGTCTCAAGCGGACAAGATCAGATCTCCTTAAAAGAAAATAACACAGGAGGAAGCAAGTAGATTAATGGAGGGGGAAAGAGATGGAATTAAATTAAATAGCGCTCAAATTTGTTCATTTGAATACTTGGATTTCAAAAGTCAAGAGCTCCTCCATGGGAAATGACTGAGGAGAAGGACCAGACCACACTGTAATAGTGGATCTGTTGCTGATTGCTGTTGCCAGCGACACACAGCTGCGGAGAAAAGCAATCCATGAATGGGCACTGCAAAATCTTCTTAATTTGAAGTGTCCCCACAACACAAACATTCATTTGCATATGGTGACCCAGAGAGGTGGTCAATGTGTGGTTCAGAGGGAAGGAAATGGTGAGACCTGGGGAATAACCAGTGTGATCAGAAGAGACTGCTGAGCTCAACCCACACTGCGAGCAGCTGCTGTCTGTAAATGTATCACTGAGGATACAGTAGAATTACCTGTACAGAGGACAAAGCTAGCACCAAGTCAGGGAAGTTTGAACTGGCTGTTAATTAAACTTGGCTGGAAATTTGAAGAATTTTTACAAAAGAATATTCAATAGCCTTTTAGAAGGAACATCAAGGGCAAATGAAACACATACCAAGAATGGGGTAAAACCACTGTTTTGAGATTGTTACTGTTTGGCTCTATCCCTACCATATGATTTGTCTTACAGATATAACACTTTCTCCTGTTAGCCTTGTCAAGTGAAAATGATTAAACTTCTAATGCATATCCTGCAATTCAAGGAAATACTATGTCTGTTTCCATTTTAAGACTTGCTTCTTTCCTGTTACTCTGGCAGTTATCAAGTCCCTATACTAGCAGTTTCCAAGTCTTCAGAAGCAGAAAATCACTCTCACTCTTTCCTTTTTAAGACTGTTGTAGAAACAATTAATTAATTTGTTTATGTCTGCATGTATAGGATGAGTGAGGATGGCTTGATTATGTAAAAATAAATGACTGAAGGGAAATAATTTAAAATTAATTCTACATTTGGAAAATGTTTTGAGACTGGTAGTTAATTTTGTTTCCAAGAACTGCTTCTAAAATGTCATCTTATTTGAGCGCACACATTCACAAGCTTCCACATCTTAATGGTTTCCTAGGATAGCCATCATGAGAGGTTGCTGCAGAATAGAGTTGACCCATGCGATTTCCATTTTTTTCTTGCAGAGAGTTTGCCCCTTTGGAATCCGGATTAGAGATACTTCTCTGAGGTGAATGCAGTCTGGAACTTGTCCCCTATTAGTAATGGAATACATCCTTCAGTATTTGCTTCCTTCATGCAGTAGGCTATGACTCTCATAGGTGTGAAGTGCTTTTGGTGTATTCTTTTAAAGTGGTGAGATCTTAAACTTTTACATGTTCATCAATATCAAGAATAAACTGGACAGTAGAGTGGTTTCCTGTGCAGTTTCTTCAGATGAAAGCCCAGGCTTACACACAGACAGCTCAGTAACAGATATCCTCTCTTGAGATTTAGGATGGTGGGTGTAAGAATCAATGACAAAAAATGTAAAATATCTAAAATAGAACAGGTACTCAAAAGCATCAAATAAATATTTACTTGCAAATTTGAAAACAAAATCCAATGATTAATCAAACATAAATTGTTTTGTCAGAGCCACTCTGGAAGCGTTCTTTATTTACTAGGAACTGCTGAAAATAAATACATTTCTGAAGCACCTTGGAAACATGTGTTTTCCTTCTGATCTGTGCAGATGGTGGACTTGTGATGACTCCTGTTTGGGAGAAGTGGGAAATCAAATTAGCCTCTTTAGTGGGATGTAGAGGAAGAACAGCATTATGAAGGTACCTTACATTGTCCACTACTCTGAACAGGCTTTGCCTGGATTTTGTCCTGAGTGGTATCTCAAAGACTGAAATGTTTCAAAACTCAAATAAATGAGATTTTAATGGAACATGGACTAAACCAGTTGCTTTAAAATAGAGTAACCTTGAAATTACTGGATAGGAAAGAATGTAGATATTTATACCTTTTGTATGTCTAGAAACAAAGAAGCAACAGCAACAAGGACACTGAAGAGCCACTTGCAAAATTAATCAAAACTACTGATAAGTATTTATTAATACTCATGAAAAAACAAAGGATCTGCCAGAAAATTTGTAGGGTCCACTGATGATCAGGATATTAAAAACATGCTCAGAGAACACAAAACAATTTCGGAGGTGGTAGAAACTTTTTCTGCATCACTGTTCACGGCACAAGAAATGAGGAATATTCCTATTGAAAAATCATTCTTTATGGGGGACTCATCAAGTGAAGAGATTCCGAAGGGATGCTGGAACTGACTGAAAAATTAACAGTCACAGATCCCCAGGATCAGAGTGAATTCATGCATGGGATCCAAAGGAATTCAAGGATGAAATAGCTGAATTACTAATCATGGTGTATGTCCTTTTACTTAAATTGCATCGATATCTGAGGACTCAGGGGTGATATTAAGAAGTCTGTTTTTAAAAAATGAAGAGAAAATTAGTAGAAACTATAATAAAGAGTGGAATTAATGGATATGTGATACATCGGATTTAATTAGCAAGAGCCAGCCTCAGTTCTTTTTGTGAAGAGGTCAGTATGGGTTTTATTGTAAAGAGAAGCTCTTCATTGCAAGTCTTCCACAGTCCTTTCTAGAGCTCCATAGAAACATGGATAGGGATGATGAGATTGATAAATCCTTAGATTTTCAGGATGCTTTTGATAGTCTTTCAAGTTTACTGCCGCTTTGCACGTGTGCTGTAGGAGACACAGCAGGGAGCAAAATGAACCATTGGCTTATCATGGCTATGCTAATGTTCTTCTGATGTAGCCAAGATGGCTCCTGCCCAATCTATCCTTGCAAGTCCATGGTTGCTCCAGTAGCTGGTTTTCAACAACACAAAATACTTCTGCGTTGCAACAAACACAAAGCAATCCCTTCTGGTCCCGGGGTATTTATTACTACCATCGGAGAGTCCCAGATTTCCATTCTCTGTTCCTCTAAATAGTTTCTCAGTCTATGCATGAGGAGAGGGCCCACTGCTCCTAGAAGAAATTCTCTCTCTCTTGTGCCACAGAAACTCCACTTCTAGTAGTAAACCTATCTCCGGATAAGTGGGGATCTTCTGCTTTCTAAAGGGACCAGCCTCACCCAGTTAGTCCCCCCATGGAACATGATTTAAAACAAGAATAAGCAGTCAAAGAGAGCTCGTCCGTCACAGCTATGGGCAAACGTGAACATTTCTGCTGGCAAGCAACTCGATTAGCAGGAAAGCTCTGGAAACACCTGCTGCCAGCTCACAGGTGGAGTCATCCTTAGTGGGCTCAGAGTCGTGCAGGCTGTTGAGATGTCAACTCAACTTCATCCTGGCATAACAGATGTTGTGTTTGAGAAAACAGGCAAGGAGACAATGAGAATTGTTCAGGGAGACAAGAGAGGACAGTAGGCCACATTGGTCAACGACAGATGAATGTTCTTTAGCAACTGTGATCAAATATACAGCCGCTGTTATTCTTTCTAACATACATTCAAGGCCTGGCAGCTTGAGAATTTGCCAGCTACAACAGGGTTCCCTCTGTGGAGCAGGATTGTGGTGGCAAGGGATCCATCCCTTTACATCCTCGAAGGAAATCTACTAGATTTTATGTCCCATTTATGCCTTTTTGACAACTGAAAAGTAGTCGATTTTAGATGACAGGAGCTGGATTGATGTATATTACAGTCATTTGTCAGCACTGTAATTTTTGTCATCTTTATTTCAGATGTTCACAGCTATTCTCTTGCCATCCACTGAGTATCACTGGAACACTAAGATGCACTGATTTTTCATCATTCAGCCCTTCAATTCACACCAGTTCTTTCTCTTGCTTCTATGGGGTGGACAATGCAAATGCCTTTCATTGCTTTGCAAATTTTATTTTACAGTTTTAGTTTTGTCTGTTGATGATATTATTTGGATATTTCCAAGTGTTTTAATCTGAAAAATGATTGAAGTCCCAATCCATTACTGAGTTTAAAATAAAAATAGCTGTATCAGCCTGGAGATTCATAGTATCTGTTAGTATAAGCAGCAGAGTAGACATTTCCATGTGGTGACACACACCCTCCTCATCTTGCAGCAGTGTGTGTCTTAGAGATTTAATGAGGGGAATAGCTGTGCAGTACAGAATGCGGGGAAAGAGATCATCGACCAGAGATGCAGTTGTACAGATCTCCCCACATGCCAGAGGACCATGTTTCTCCTGGATCATGTACTGGCTTTGGTGTGAAGGTCAGAGATGGGGCTTAAGATACACAAGAGATAAAAATGGCTGAAAAAAATAGGTGGCGTTAAGTTAGCGGAGTAAAAGATAATTATTTTCTCATTATTGTGCAGGAAATATTTCAGCCAGAGCTAAAAGTCAAGCTATATATGTTTATAAATGAATGCTATGACATTTGGGATTGGATTTTGGTGTTGTTGGGTTTTTTAATATACTATGTATGTAAAAGAACTCCACCACTTTCTCTTCCTTTTTTTTAAAGACATAAAGAGACCATAGGTCTTAAGATGGTGTAAATAATCTCCTTCAAATTTTATGGTTATTAATTTGCTAATTTATACGGCATGAGGATTGGGTTCATGTTCTTTGGAATTAGGTGATGGGTAGCTCCACAGGAAAACATCAAGTATAAACAAGAAAACCTTAACCTTCAACACAGAAAAATAAATAATCTGAAAAATCTACAGGAAAAAACTGAAGGAAACGGAATTTGGTGAGTGCAAAAGTGTGATTTATTAAAATCTTGGAGGAAGTTCAGGGAAAATAAACACTTATTGCAGCATAGGAACACATCAAAGATATTATTATTATCCTTCTGTCCTAATGAAAGATGCCATGAGAAATCAGAGTGAAATGTGTTCCAATAAGCATAATTAAAAGGATAAATATGTAAGATTTATAAATAGAAATATGCAAAGGATATGTTTGCTCACGCTACGGGGAAGTGATATTTTAGGAGAAAAGTTCATATGTACCTGACCAAAGTACAGAAACACTGAAGAACCTCCTGGTCTTACTTTCCCAGAGTATGAGGGAGGCAGCTCCCTCTAATTCAGAACCCAAATGCATTTTAGCCACACACGGCTCAGCAGGGCTGGTGTCTGTAACGTTGGGTTTTGCCTTCTCTGTTGATGAGGACAGCTCATGCCATACATCTGAGTTTTTCAACTCATTAACCAGCTCTACTTCTATGTTAGAGAAGTCAGAGGCATAGATGTGTGTCTGGGATTTCTAGTGGAAGGCAAGGAGTTTTGTAAATGAGTTTCTGGTTGAGTCCGGTCTATATGCAGTTGCTGCCACATGGAAAAGACATTTCTTCACCTGTTGTTAGGATAGGTTTCCTTGCAAGAACTCAGAATTAGCAATTATGACCTAAACTTACAACTTCGATTTATATTCTTCAAGGGGCATGTAGAGCTCTTGAGGAACAAATGATGCGAAATTCAACCTTACTCCGAGATACGTCTTGGTGTTCGTGTCAGTGGGCTTATGATTTCATACACCGGGCACATTTATTTACTAATTACCAAGAAGATATTCTGATGCAAATAAAATTTTCAATTCAAATGGAAAACTGAGTTTTAACTAGAAAGTTAACCCTGGTTTATTACTGGAGGAATTCATATGCCAAAACCTATGTATTTTCATTGACTGCCTTGAAAAAGAAAAGGAATCCCTTTGTATTTCCATGACCACAATGTGGTCACATAAAAGCAAAAGGCTAATAAAGAGCATTTTGTTTAATTTATACATCCTTGCATGCTTGGCTGTCTGCTGTGAAATATCATTTTCTTTTAGTAGGAAGCCACAGGTATTGAACTGATTGGTACAGTTTCTTTATGAGAACTTGCTGCAAGTTGGGGAACACTTTCTATTTCACAGCGGGTCTGTCTTTTAATTTGAGTAGCTGATGCACTGTGGCTGGAGGAAGGAATAGTGAACTTTTGATTTCAGTCAGCTTTCCTGAGGTGCACACAGATGAAGACACAGTTAAAGCGGACAAAGAAAGGGAAAAGCTGTAATTGCGATGCTCTGCAGGCTGGTTTCTGGACGGCAGCAAGCTCTGCCTTAGCGCTGCTGAAGCAGGATGCAAGAAAAGGACAGCACCACACTATTCTACTGTTCCGGCTGGTGAGGACAACAAGAGACCAGCTTGGCTCCACCATCTTTGCTGCCAAAACCTGGTTAGGCACCATTTTGTCACCTCAGGACTGTATGGTAGCCCTATCCTTTTCAGCCCTGAGCCAGCATATTGCCTCAGCATCCTCATCCACTGACTCAGTATCATCACCCAGGGGTGGATCTGTGAAGGCTGAAGAAAGCAACTGGACCTCTGCTGTGAGGACTGTGCAACCAGGCAGGAGAAAGAAGAAAGGAAAACCAGTGCTGCTTTCAGGATACTTCCCTGACGATGCTGGGTGGGTTGGGGTGAATTTTCTCCATGTGACAACGTGTTTTGTTAAGAGGAAGAAGGCTCTCCCCTCATGACAGCAACTCCTGGAAGGGCACCGACACCGCAATTTTGCACTGCATGCATTTCTCATTTAGTGTCCTCAGTTGTTTTGTTCCTTTCTTTCTCATGAATGACTAAAGATTGCCTGAGGGATGTCTAACCAAAATGACCGTGGAAGTTTGTCTGGGTTGGAAGCAGGACCAGCCAGCAAACCGCACATCCAGGGGGGTGGTGGACGAAGAGTAAGATTCGAAGAGTGGTGCTGGGTTTTTTTGCTTCCTATGATTCTCTTGCACCTATGGAGAATTTCAAATGACTGAATCAGGGAAACTGGAGGTTTATTGCCAAGTACTTGATCTGGTACTGCATCCCTATATTTTGCACTGACTTGTGGGGGACGGCAACAAGATTACCCTCAGTGAAATAAATGCCACTGTCAGGGATGTAAAAAACCTAGATTGTCTTCTGCAAAGCAACTCCAGAAATGAAGAATAGAAACATAAATAGGTAATGGCTTACTCTTCTTAAGGAGGAAAAAAAAAAAAAAAAAAGAAAGGAAAAAGAGGAACCTTCTTGCAACACTAAAAGCTTGGATGATGCAGAATGTCAATTCTTGCCTCTGTCTTTTAATAAATGCACAATACTGTTGAGGATATTGGCTCTCTTTCCTGAGGAAATCCAGCATGCTCTTAACAATTCCTGTACTTTGCCAGGCAGACATCAAAATTACATGGCTAAAAATGTAATATCCTTATTTCTATACATGTAGATGGTACAAAAAAAGTAACCCTTTGAGATCAGATCACCTAAAAATGGCTGAAATTTTCAAATGAAGTATTTTTGGTGGAAAAGATGGATTTCTACTAAGCAGAAATGTCTGCTCTCACAAATTTTGTATTTTCATTATAAACCTGAAAAGAGACCACAACTAGAGAAAATTCTTGGCAAATTTTGAAAATTTTTCTTTGCTTTAATGTTTGTAAATGTGTAGAGAAGAGCTAAATGGTCTGTAATAACTCTTCTGTCTTTAGCTAACACTACAACTTTTACTAAAGACTTTTTTATAAAGTGATAAGACAATTTCAGTCATTCTATAGAAATAAATGATTTTGATTCAATATTCCAACAAATAATTTGTGTCATCCAAGTACGAGAGTATATCATTATCTCACATCTGCAACAGATAACAGTTTAGAAGAGAAAATTATAAGCCTTTGCTATAAATGTTCATTTTTAGCCTTTTTACCATATGCACATGATCCATGTGGAATTCCCTGGTGTTTTGAAAGGCAACTTGCTTGACCTACTGCTGGGATAATACCTTTAGTTACATTTCCTATTATGGTTTATTCTTCCCTAAAACACTCATACAAGCTGTAGATTAAAAAAGCCAAACCCTTAAGGTAATTTAAAGTAATGTTATAGGTTTTCATTAAATCTCACTGAAAAGGGTGGATAGTTATAACCACAAGACCTTGAGGTACATTCCAAAACATATTCTGATCCTGCTACAAAAAATGGTTTCTTCCACGATAACTTTCTGCCCCTTACAGCAGCAGTGAGCCATGGAGTGGCATGCAGGAATGCACCGAGCCAGGTCTGACACCGCAGCTGCCGCAGCTGGACGAGTTGTGTGGTGGTTAATGGCATGGACTCCACAAGATGGTGATAAGCGAAGACATTTTATTGCAAAAATCCAGGCTTCTTAAACTGTTACTTTGTTATGAGTTTACATACTTGTGAGGCACGACAAATGTGTTTAACCAAACCCCATAAACCACGATAGGAACACCCTTCAGGTGTAACCAACCACCAGCCCCGCAGTGTGAGCACTTATTGGTTCTAACAATTGTTTTCCAGTTATGTAACTTGTTTTTCACCTCTAGTTCAGCTGAGCCATTCCCAGAATGCTCTCTGGTTAGCCGAAGTAGCAGAAGTGAGCAAGGATTTTACAAGGGCAACAAGGCCCTCATTTTGTAAGGCCTTTCTGCTCCGCAACAGAGTTGCTCCTTGCCAAGGCACTACAGAACCAAAGCTGCTTGGGCTGCCATGAAAACTGACAAGGATTTTTGCTGTCAGTTAGCTGGAGGATGTCCATGCAGGGCCACCAGGGCAACCAAGCCAGAGGGAAGGCTGCTACAAGACCTACATTTTAGTCTAATCCATTCCTTTGAGACTGGCCAGGAGCAGGACACTAAAAATGCCATATTTCAGGCTTAATGCTGACTGAAAGACTTGTCAAAAAGTTATCAAAGGAAAATATTTCTCTTAGGTCCTCCTGGGTGTAGAAACATCAGTTTTCACATGCTTACTAAAGTAGTGGGGAGGCATCAAAGAAACAAATTACTCCATCACCATTCTTTTTCTAAAAAATATCCCTCAATTACTTCACTTTGAACTATCCAATTAGTAATAAAAGTAAATATAAAATAGGAATTATGGACAAGGCTCATTGTATTTTTCATTATATAATTTAGCAATTTTTTTTCAGTACATACTAATTGTCTTGTAGAAGATTTTTGCACAGACATTAAATTAACACTACATCAGGACACAGAAGTCACTAGCTTCATACTATGTCTTTCTGATGTTCATAAAATAGAAAGCTTTGTAAATACCTTTGATAATTAACTAATGAAATATTAATTGCACATATCCTTAGTGGGAGATACTGAGGATGGCAAAATTAAATTACTCTCTCATGCTTAACAATTTTTTTAGCCTTGCAGCAAACCAGATGTGTTGAAATTGGGTCCAGACAGAGTTAACAGACTTTCTATTATGTCTGTCTGTATAAAGTTTTGTGTTTAATGCAGGCATAGGATTTTGCATGTATGCAACTTATGTCAGGATTTCCTTTTGCCCTCTCCTATGACCTGGAGCTACTTTGAGCTATACAGGGACTAAGGGAGGAAAAGAGTCCTAGTGGGGACAACTAATGGCAGGAAGGGAGGGAATAGAAGTACCTGATGGACACATTTCATTCCTCCTTTAGCCTATGACCTAACAAACAATTACGTGAAGAAACATCCGTAATTCTTTGGCTGGGTTGTGAATTGAGAGAAATCTGTGCCATAGTTTATACAAGGCCTGGCTGACCTTGAACATTCACACAAAGCTCCCCCAGAGTCAACTCCTACAACCTGGACAGATAAAGACCATCTGGAAGACAGATGTGACAAAATAATATTTTAGCTGTAGTTCGGGATGCTTTTACTGCTTCAAAGGAAAACCACTGCTATGAGTATCTCCTTCCTTCTCTCTCCTGTTAACCTGGGTTGGAGGCAGAATTTGAGTCCAGTATGACCTGGGAGTCACCAAACCGAGGCTCTGGTGGGCCAGAGGAGCAGTGGGAAACAGTGCAGAAGAATACAAGGGAGGCACTGGGGCTTTACTGGGTTTGATGCTCACTTGCTAAACTGTATTTTTAACAGCAGATTTCCATTGGAATAGAGATCAGTAATACACCTAGAGGAGACCTCATATTTTCGTCACTTCGAATGTCTGATTTGGTCTCAAATTCCTGACAAAATTCTTAGATGTTTAGTAGTCACTGTCTTGGACGTCACTGTGGGCTAAATTTCTCAGTAGGTATACTGAAGTTCTGGCAGATATCACAGCCTGTCCTTCTCAGCATTACTAACACCTGATCTATACTACATGCTGGCAAATCCTAATACTTCCTGGTATGCTACTACACTATGTGCTACTGTGAACACTTTACACCGGTTCTGTTTCATATCTTTGGGTTGAATGATAATTCGGGGGATTAAATCTTCTTTTCCACTTCTTTTACCCCTTCTCCATTACCAATCTCCTTTGCTTTCATATTCCCTCCTTCCCCAACCCTCTTCAAGTCTTCTCCTCAGTTCCTGCAGTAGTTCATCCATTTTTCAATTATCACCTGCACCAAAGGCCTGAAAGAAGCACATCAGTGTGCCTGACACTATGTACAGGAAACATGCTCCTTTTCAAATAAGACGCTCTCTGGAGGAGAGTCACAGAGGTAATAGGAGTTTTAGGCTGAGGATTTTTTTTGTTTTGTTTTGTTTTGTTTTTTGTTTGTTTTTTATTTAGAGTTTTTTGGTTGTTGTTTGTTTTGTTTTGTTTGGGGGGTTTTGTGGCTTTTTTCCTTTGTTTTCTTTGTTTTGTTCTTTTTTTTTAAATTAATTTTTTTTCTTCTAAGGATACTTTTTTACTTTAGGTTTAGAGAAGGACAGATTTATTTGCATGCTGGTGTAAGTGATAGATTCATTTGCATGCTGGTGTAAGTGATAATAAATTAGCTGCATAAATCCCTGGTTCCTATTCTACTGAGAAAATAAGAGACATGCTCATTAACATTTTATGCAGCCTCTGGATAGAACAATATATCCAGAGTCAATGAACAGCTCCAAGATTTCAATATTGAACTCTTTAGCTGCCTAAAAATAAACCAGGTTCCCCAAGGCTTGCTAGAAAAGACAACTTGTTATGACCAGGGATTCCCTTGAGTTCAGCTCACCATGATAGAACCATTCTCATGGCTGCAGATAATTCCCTTTATGCCCCTGCAAATAGCTCGAGTTGTGGCCATGATGGAGTAAAAGGTTGCAGCTAATATACTTAGAATACAAGAATCTACAGCCTGGCTATTGTCAAATGTCAAATCCTGGAGCTATTTAGGACCTTTTTATCCTTTTTTTGTTTTGTTTTGTTTGGTTGTTTGTTTTTTTGTTTTGTTAATTTTTTTTTTATTTGGTTGGTTATTTTTTTTACAATTCATATTTATAAACAACATTCTGTTTAATATTAGCAATTCCTGGTCCAGGCCTGATTATGTCCTCAGCAATTTCCAAGAGTCATGCTTCTCTTAATATTGTCCTATAAAGAAGACCTGCCAATATTGCAACCTCTCCTGATCACTACAACCTCTCTCTCACACAGAGAACTCCAGCTCTTACCTCACTTCTCTCTAACTGATCCAACATCCTCTGAGTTTCTCACATTTGTTAGTGAGAGAGGGTTTCTAGAAACACTCTAAAAATATCCAGAAGGAACTGCATCCTCTAGCCTTGGCTATTGAAGCCATTTAGCTTTGTGTTTTTGTCATTTTCAATCACATGATTCTTACTTGTTTATTTTTTCTGACTCTTGGCACAAAATTTGAGCATCTGGTCTTCTTTTCAGAAGTTTTCTGATGTTGTATTTCAGTTAAATTTCTACTTTTATGTCCATCTACTCCCTTTCCTTCTGCCAACCATTCTCTCCTCTGCCTGCCCACTTGTCTTTGCTTTTCTTTTGATGTTTTACATATCCCTGGGGATTCTCTCTCTTGTGTTCCAGCTGGGATTTTCATCTTCACACAGATCCCCTGCTGAAACACAGCTCCATATTGTCCTTTACACAATGTCTCTGAAAAAACTATTTAGACACATAAGCACACTTGTGCACACCTTGTAAAATAACTGCTGATTCCAAAAGTAGCTTTTGCAAAACCGTATGACCCTGCTAGCAGAAAAAGCCATTGTCTGAAGCAAGTAACATTTTTATGTGGCAAATACTTTTACTTTTCTATGCAACTAATACATAATTTTTTCCTGTGAAATGTGAAAGGTTTTATGTGTATGAACAGGTGTCATAGTTTTTCCCTCAGAGCTATAAATAGAAACAGAAAAAAGTTGTCTTTACCCAAAAGCAAATCTGATTTAGCCAATTCACAGAATACAAAAGCCATTAAGCTTAATCCACTAAGCATTTTGTGTGGAAGCTACTGAATGATCTGAATATTTCTTGATTTAACTGATTAAACCACACTCAAAACTTTTGTCTGAACACTTGGACACATCTCTGCTGCCTTTACTTTAGATTTATTAGTGCAATGCCTCAAAAGTGTAAAAGTTCTGTCTTCATGGAAGAACAGTAGGTACATCTGTTTGCTAGCAGTCTGCCCTAAGCAGCCCACAAAATTTTTCAAATTTACAAAAGAAAAAAAAAAAGTAAGTCTGCAATTCACAGCAGAATACCTTACAAATTCATATATAAATGTCCATAAAACAAACATTGCAACTGTTTTCTAGGGAGAAAACAAGAGAAGACAGCAGTTTTGATTCTAGTAAGTACTTCAGAATTGCAATATCTGCTTTGCCTGAACACCTTTCTGTCAAAATGTTTACACTATATAAATGCCTCTAAATCACCAATTCTACATATAATTTATTGTAAAATCACAATGATCAATTAAATCTATAGTGTCATTGTGACTCACAAACTAATTCTGATAAAGTTACAGACAGGATTGCAGGGCATCTAGTCCATTACCCTGCAGCGAGGGGGAAACAGGGAAACATAATCAGCTTCTCATAGATGGTTTTTCAATCTTAAAAAGCTGTAACCATGGGGATCCCATGTTCTTTCAAGATAAGCTATTTCGTGGTTAATTATCAGCACCATTAGAGAGTTTTCCCTAATGTCTATCCCAAATCTCCTTTGATACTATTTAGCCTCATTACTACTTCTCCTGTTCACCGTAGATGCAAGTAAAAATTGATTCTCTTTCTCTTTGAACCAATGTATTCCATGTAAAAGGTTTTCCATTCTAAAGTCATATTTTTTAAGCCTTTCTATCTTTTTGTTACAGGCAGTGATTTGCCTGAGCATTTATACACTAAAAACAAGTTTGGATAAGACCTTCTGCAAATTTGGAAACCAAGAGATAAAATCTTTCATGCGAGATTTAATCCAAGTTGGCTGCATAGTAAATGTTAGAAGCGCCTTGTGATTCTTCACATAAATCTTGCCTAGAACAGGAATAAAACCTTATAAATATCATGCTTGTAAACAGATTTCTTCCTGGATGAACAGAAAGAAGATCCACAATTATAAGAAATTATACATCATAGGCAGTCTGACTTCAGCCTTTGTCAGTCTCCTAGTCCTTAAAATTGTAATAAGCTGATAATTAAAGCATTACTAAAATAATTTACTGAACAATTAGTGTTTGGGTGTGGCTGAAAGGGCTCATGAGGGAGCATTGAGCCATCCTTCAGCCAAGAAAGGAGAAGTAAGAGGCAGTGAGTGTTTGTAGCTGCAGATTTCACCCCTTGGCAGGAGCCCAGGTTCAAGCAGGGAAACTGATCCTGCTGTGCTGCTGATGCCACTGTTTGCCACTGTCCACCTCCATCCACCTAGTCCCCGTTCCCTGGTGAATAGTCCTGGAAACAGATAGGCTTGCCAAACTGTGGTGGACCACGATTTTCTGCTGCCAGACATCAGCAACAGAAATACAGTGGATTATTGTCATGGCAAGCCAGGATCTTGCTGGAGACTGGTTCAGACCACAGCATGAAGCGATGACGTACGTGGAAGCTCATAAATCCTAAATAGTGCAGCTCACAGGATTGATTACCTGGCAGTGAGAGCTGACAAAAGGAACAGTGTCTGAGAATGAAGGCATTGCCATCCCAGCAAAATCTCTCCAGCCAGTCATAAAACCTTCTCACACAGATATAGTGACATTTTCCACCTGTCTTAAATAGAAAAGATAGGTCGCACTATTTCTCTTGGTTTTAGATCATTCACACTACAGTGAGTTGTTTAATCACCTGAAAAGGATTAATCTCAGTTTCCCACAGTGCTCAGAAAAGACACATTTTTTGCCTCAAAATTTGCCAGTGAGGAATTCTACAGATTACAGAATTTATTGTGGGTAAGAGCTGTGGAACATGGCAAAAGAAATTCCAGTGCAGCATCCGAGTAGAGATGTACTGAGAGCAAAACGTGACAATGCAAGATGACGCTGCAGTATGGATGATCAGACCTGGGCTAAGCTGTGCCCAAACCTTGCACCAGCCTTTAGACTGCATTTTGCAAGTAGAGCCATACCCCAACCTCAGTAGGGTAATAGTAGACCTAGAGAAATGCCAAATGGCTTCCACTCCAGCCTGAAAACTTGTGAATGATTTAATAGAGGTTTAGCTGATGCTTGAGCCTTTTCTGAAGAGGATGGGTGACTTTCACACAAAGCAGTGGAGCAGGGCACTGCTCTATGTCCAGCAGAAAAGGCAGCGTCAAAGGCAAGGAGAATGAGACGGGCTCATTTGTCCATGAGAGCTCTTTTAAGGAAACAATTCTGCTCTGTAACACCCACAATAACTATCAAGAGGAAAAGGTTAGACAGTTGGAGTGCTGAGATATATCTATGAATACTTTCTTTGTCTTTGAATGAGGAGCTGCTATGTATCCTCTGTTTATTCACAGACTACCCCAGTGAATCCTTCCTCAGGCTTGGGCTACTGTGCCTAGGAGAGCCCAAAAAGTGTTGGGAATTCTGGTCACATGGAAACAACTCTGTTACACCCACTAGTTATACATTTATAATTAAACTATGAATAGGAAATATATTTGTAAACGTAGTAACCACCTGGTCAAGCCATTTTCAAAACTAGCCATTTAGACTGAGGTCAGCTTTAACTGTTCACAGGAATTTATAAGCAAATCCACAAAGCAAACTGCCCCTTTTGGGGAAAACAGGACACCTCATTGTCATGTCAAGATAAGAAATCAGTATTTTCAAGACTAGAAAAATATCTTATAGACAGAGATCTTTCTTTTTGGTGTTTCTTTACTTCAGCAGTGCTTTGGTTATGAATAGAAGAACAAAAGTGATTAATGAGCAATTCCTAAAGGACCAAATGCAGCTTCAAGCCCTGGCTGAAGATGGGCAGAGGTCTGGTATGCTTAAAATTCTGTTGGTCAGGATGCTTTTAGATATAAGCTTTGAGTTGATGGATACTCTTTGGACTCCATTCACTCATCAAGATGCTTGTTTGAGTCTTCAGTCAGAAGCCCTTCTGCATTTCATTTATGAAACGTGAAGAAAGACTCAGAAAATGCTTGTGGTAATTAAAAGCAATTTGGCTTTCACAAATCAGATGGAGTGGATTTTATAGCATATACAAGGGTGTCCACTTGGAGTATTTCTGTCAGACAAGAGCAATTTTTAAGCTTATGTGTTTGAGATATTGTGTGAACACTATGAACTGTTGAACACCGTTAATTTGACTTGTATTCTGGCACTAATATTTGATTGAAGTAAACAATTCAGCAATGATACAGTGTTCATTGTATATTCTCTGAACAGCTTTTTATATTCTTCACCTCACTGTTCTAAAGCAACAGGGTATATTAAAGTGATCTGCCATCCATAAGGGACATAAATGAAATCAGCCTGACTCAAATGCCCAAATTAAAACAGTCAGTTTTAGGGGATTACAGGGAGGCTGGGATTGTCTGTTAGGACATCAGTGTCTTAGTGGGAGGGAAAAAAAGAGTGAATCAAGCCAGAATAGACTAAACACAACTTGAGGTTCTGCCACTTGCCAAGTTCACTGAGAGGAAGGAGAAACAAAAGGTAACTCCTTTCTTGCATGCTTTGTCGCAGAGGGAGGTCAAGTAGACCACATTGGAAAGTAAAGCCCTGAACATGTCATGAAACTGGATCAGTTCTCAAAAGAGCAGTACTGTAAGCCTTCTTACCCTGGCCAAACATCTGGGTAATTAAATTCTGAAAGACCTGTAGTTTCAATTGCATTTGAAGTACACGATGCTTTCAAGAGATATCTTGCTGATTAGAAGTCACAGGTTTTTAAAAAATGCCTGATAAAAGAGTCCCCCAGATGAAAATCAAGCCATAAAAGTAGATTATCAAGGTAAGACGAAATATAACGAGGTTGTCAGGGTGACTTTTTCTGAGCTAATAATGATAGTCAGAGCAACTTGCCCAGCATGATTTCAATGTTTGATATTTTTTGAAAAATTCTCTTTTCTACCCTTAGCCCTTGTTTCTAGAAAGGTGAAAAAAGAGGAAACATCTGGAAACTTCAAAAATCAAGGCAGCTCACTCGCAGAATTTTCTTCTATGTTCCTGTATAAAAATACTTGCCTGTCATCTAGGAATATCTGTCCTACTAAATGTTCTGGCTCTACTAGCATTAGCTTTCATCATCAAGGTTCATTTACTGTCTTAAAAGAGATGAGAAATATCTTTATGAAGTTACTTTCCAGTTGGGCTTGCATTCCTAAATCACTTAGATATCAAAAAAACTACTTTTCACCTATTTTGAAAGTATAATTTTAATTACTTAGTTGGGACTACAGGAAAGAAAAAAAATGTTGATTTCTCTGGGTGAGGGGGGGGGTATCTTACAGAAATAGGAAATGATAATTTTTACTTCCATTTTCCCCCTCCTATTAGATTATCATCTCTCTAGGACAAAGTTCATCATCATAATACCAGTACAATGGTGACCTGAAACCTGACTGAGCAACTGGAGTTGATCCCTTTCAGACAAGATCCTGGAGACACAGAAAGTGTGGCCTGCAGCTAGAATCCATCATCATTCTGCAGAGGTGTGCAAAAGAAAAGATCCACACCCAGTTGCCTAGTTGCAACTGAGCTTTTGTTATTGCCCTGGCTGCATAATTCAGTAACAGAATAGCATTTAAAAATGGATTCTCACTTCTCAGAGTACAAATCATTTTGCTCCTGGAGAAGGTCTATTTATGGATAGTAAATTATTAACTAGTACATTTTCATAAGTTTGATGCATTAGCTCACTTTATTCCAGCTACTGCTCGTACCCACAACATCTGAGTCCTCAAGGTGCCAATCTGAATCATCATGTGCCTACCTGCCTGATTTGCATGTACAGTCTGATAATTAACAGTGCTTTTGGCTTGCTGTCACGGTTGATTTCTGTGGTCTCCATTTGCAAAATGCTCAGAGAAACTTTGCGTGCAGAAATTATGTTTGCAACAGAGAAACCTGCCCTTTTTTGATGTATTGGCTGTTACACATTTTGGAATTATTTTCATTTTCTGCATGGAAACAAAGAGCATGCAAACAGCAATTATTTTGTCTCTCAAATGAACGGCAATGCATGTGCCCAACAATTTCTAAAGATAACAGTTTTGTCACAGAACTCTTCCTGAGTACACAAATATGAGACATTAAAAGTTTTAAACTTGACTGAAGCAATAAATACTTTTCAAAGTGACCCTTATTACCAATGCTCCTCACAGGTTTTCTTCAGAATATGCACTGTGGCTTCTGGATAGAGACCGCTTTTTAATTTTGAGGCTAGTTGTGCCACTACGAGATACTAGAAGCAAAGGAGAAAATTTTATATGCAAAAACAAGAAAAAAAATTGGTTTCATCTAAAAGTGAATAAAAATCTACTTTCTAAATGGTGCTGTTTTGCCATACATAATATGACTTTTTTTTCCTCTGCCAGTAATAAATTGTTGGCACTTACACCCAGCAAAAGAACAGATAAAAATACGTGTGCATGAGAAAAAAAATTCTATTCCAAATGACATCCTGAAATAAATCTTCTCTTTGTGAAAGTGGGAAGAGAGAACTGAATTTAATAGATCTGCTTTTGCAAAAATCTAGTAGCCAAAACTAGATTGGCTACTAGTATCTCCCCAGGTCATAGAAATGGATGGTAGATTTTCCATCAACTAGTTTTATGACACCACATTTTTGTGGGTTTTGTGGTCAAAAGCAGATACCATTTTCCCATAGATCAGCTGTCATCAATCCTCAAGAGCTCAGCCAAAGGCATGAACTTGGATTTGGTCATTATGTGATCCTGCCACAGCTGTAATTAGCTCTCAAATGGAGACCATATAGCACAGAAGAAAGGGACTGTCTATCAGTCAACTGCTCTGAAGGAAAAGTACACCTTCCACTGTGACTCATCACCTACAAGCTGCATGTCCTGGATGAAATTCCCTTTCCTACTCTTTTTAAGAAACTGGCTTCCAAAAGGTCTTTACCCTCTCTTGGTGTTTCTTCAGTTCCTTCTCCCTCTGTGGAACCCACAGTTTGAAATTAAGTAGTCATGAGAGGCAAATTATGCTTACTTTAGGGGAGGCAGGCTGTTGAGATGCCACAAAACAGGAAACACGTTCCCTTTACTGAATTAACAAAGTTATTCTGAGAACCTAGAGACTGATTTTTAATTTTGAGCTTAGCTGTACCATTATGAGATGCTAGTAGCAAAGGAAACAGACCTTGAAATGTCTCAATAAATCAGCAGTTTGGAAGACAGACATAAAACCCAGTAAACCCTGAGGCACACACAGTAGACTCAGTTTCCTACGCTCTGTAGGATGCTGATCAGCACCTACTTTCTCCACAGCAAGGCAAGGAAGAAGCAGTTAAAAGAACACATGTATTTTTAAAGAGCTTGAACCTCTAAGGGGGTCTTTACGTAGGCCAATATTTAGGTTAAATAAAGACAGAGTTTATATAGGTCCCAGCTTAAAGCTGTACAATGGAGTAAACAGCATGAGAACTTGGCCCAAACCTCCCTCATTCTTCATGTGGCCATTTTCATTACCTTAGCCAAAATAACCCAAAATAACACCACTGACCCTTTCTGGGAAAATTAGGAATGTGATCTGTTTTTTTAGAAAATCGTTTTTGTTCCAATAATGAGAACCATCTGTCTCACAAAGATTGGTTTGGTTTCAGACATACTGTGTAACAGCGAACATTGTTACAGGAAAAACTATAAATTATATGCTGCTGTGGTAGCTCTGGTGCTATAAATGGGTAGAGTTTCACCCCATTACCCTGGCAGAAAATCTAGCCTACTGTGTTTCTTATGTCATCAAAGTAAAAAACAAGCCACTTAAAGAAAATTCAGACTACCTTTTAAGCCACTGCCTGCCTCACAGGCTGACATACTGCCTGTAGGCTTGATAATTACCATACGTTTTCTTGGTTTACTGTCCATATAGAACTATACTATCCTGACAACATGGCAACCGGGGTAATTGACTTCAAGTTTAAATCGTGACAAGCAGAGAATTTGATGTTGTACTGGAGCTTTGCAGGGTTTATGAGGTTATAACAGGAAAATTATGAGTAAGTGTAAGAAACACAGCAGAAGAGCTATTATGCCAAATTACTGATAATTTCAACAGTCATGGAGCAAAGTTCCAGAGCTGCATTTACCTGTTGAAGTCAATGGGACTCTATTCTAGATCTTTTAGAGGTACCCACACTTACTCACAACCATCTGTCCTGAAGAAAGGCATAATGAAAACACAGACCTGGTGTGATCAGAATCAGCACAAAGAGGAAATTTCAATATATTGATTATCTATCCTACCCATGATGCTAACAGTTATTGTTCAGAATTGGACCAGTTATTATTATTGGATTTTGGTAATGTAGACTGAGAATGTAACACATTTCATGCATTGCAAGACATTACTATTTTCAAAAATGGGAGTGTGGTACCATTCTTCTCATCTAGTTGTATCTGCGTTAATGGGAATCTGGGTACAGTTGGAAGCATAACAACATTTGCATCACAAAGGAAAGTACAAGTTTGATCTTAAGTTGGCTAACTTTTGTTAACCACAGTCTTTGCATGTAATCTTTCCCACTGTTGGTAGCTTGTACCTTCAAAGGTACTCAATATGATTTCTGAATGTGAAAACAGCATGAATGACTGAGAAAACAGCAAAAAAACTACATCTGTTTATTCCTCTCAGGTCAAGACAGGGAACCCTCAAGAGTGGCTGAAATAGAAATAATTTCTGAATGACGGTGATCCCAGATTCTCCTACTATACCAGGTCTCCTGCATAGAAAATAACAAAAGGGAGTTTTCCTTGCTGGTTTTTGGACGGATCTTCAGAATACAAAGCTCTAAAGAAACACTGCTTGACTAAAAGGGATTAAAAGGACTCTATTAACTCTTCCTCCTTTAGACTTTTTTGTATTGGGTTTGTGCGGCCAGGTTTTGGTAGTGAGGGTGGCTACTGGGGGGGCTTCTGTGAGAAGCTGCGGGAAGCTTCCCCTGTGTCCTATAGAGCCAATGCCAATTTGCTCCAAGATGGAGGTGAACAGCTCTGCAGACACCAAAGTCGGTGGAGAAGGAGAGAGAGGAGGTGCTCCAGCTGAGATTCCCCTGCAGTCTGCAGTGAGGCAGCTGTGCCCCTGCAGACCATGGAGGTTCATGGTGGAGCAGAGATCACCTGCAGCCCACAGAGGATCCCATGCTGGAGCAGCTGGATGCCCAGAGGAGGCTGTGACCCCACGAGGAGAGGAGTCCATACTGGAGCAGGTTTGCTGCTAGGACTTGTGACTCCATGGGTGACCCATGCTGGAGCAGCCTATTCCTGAAGGACTGCACCTCGTGGAAGAGCGACTGACTGGAGCAGCTTGTGAACTGCAAGCCATAGGAAGGACTTGCTTGCAGAAGTTCATGGAGGACTCTCTTCCACGGGAGGGATGCCATGCTGGGGCAGGCGAAGCGTGTGAGGAGTCCTATTCCTGTCCATGAGGAGGAAAGGGCAGCAGGGACAATGTGATGAATTGACTGCAGTTCCCATTCCTGTCTCCCTGTGCCCCTGGGGTCAAGGTGGTACAGAATCAGGAGTGAAGTTAAGCCTGGGAGGAAGGGAGTGGTGGAGGGAAGGCATTTTAGAATTTAGTTTTTACTTCTTGTTATCTAACTCTGATTTGATTGGTAAAAAATTAAATTATTTTTTCCCAAAGTTGAGTGTGTAATTGGTGAGTGATCTGTTCCTGTCATTATCTGAACCTACAAGCTTTTCCTTATGTTTTGTCTCCTGTGTCCACCTGAGGAGTGATAGTGTCTTTGGTGGTCATTTGACAGACAGCCAGCATCAACACCACAGACCTCCATAAATATCAGTAGAGCAGCACATACACAAGTTTTCTACAAGGACTGGCTGAAGAGAGCAGCAATTCAAGAAGCAACAGCTAAACTCCAGCCAGCCAGCAAATCTGGAAAGCTTCTGGTCACTTACACAGATGCCATCTAGCAAAAAAAGGTTTGTGAAAGTGTCAGTGTTTGGAAAAACACAAACACTTGGTGCCTTGTCCTGAAAAGCATCATTCATCTGCAACAAACCATTGATATTCAGCTCTTTTGTCGTGCCAGTTGGCTCTGGGCAGAACTTCCAAGCAGAAGTCAGCTTCCCCTCCAAGTCTTATAGATCCTGCAGTCTGCTGTCCATCACAGAAGGAAACAAGGAATGGGTCAAGGCACTGTGAGCCAGCCCCCAGCTGGTGGGGAGAGCTGGTGCCAGCCAGCCTGCCCTGAGGCAGCACTGTGCTCTGAGGGCAGCAAGCGCCCATTTGGCTCCTCTGATTAGAACATGGCATTGTCCCCCAGCATCAGCTCCTGCTTCATCAGCCATCTCAGTTTCAGTGATAGTTTGGCATCTTCTCCCAGCCAGGCATAGTGAAATTGATTTCCCCTCTCAGAAACAATTTAGCCCCATTGTGGAAACAACGCAATTAAGTCCTCTCGAGCTTTGCCAGAAATCCAAAGTTCTAAACGGTAGCTGTACTCAAGAAGTCATGCCTATCTCTGTGTATTGAATCTTTTCTTTATGGAAGCAGAAGCTGGAAGGTAAGCAAAACTAAGAGAAAGAACAACAAAGCAGATTCAGCAACCTTTTCTCAGCTGTGAATCCTACCCTATGTCAGTTACATAACATTGGCTCAGTTTTACTTTCAAAAACATTGTCAATCCGCGAATAAGAGTCTGTAAAGCACGGCCATGTGAGATTAAAAAGCCTGGAATCAGAGGGATGATTTGGGAATTGTCAGCAACTCAAAGTCTTGAGACATTAATGCTGACATGAAAAGCCAGAAGGACCTGAGGAGAGGAGAAAAGAAAAGAAAGACAAAAAAAAAGCTGAGTGAAAATAGCAGCTTGGCAAATAAAATTATCAGCCTATTTTGAGTACAAAAGTTCTATCCCAATGTTTCCTTAGAGTTTACCTGTCCATCTAAGACTCATCTGTAGTGCCTGTAGTGATGAGGAAGGGGTAAATCTGAGAATGTTTAACTGTTAGCATGTTATTCCCAGAAATCTACTATGACTGTTAATAAATATTTTTGTGCACTCAAAAATTGTGTAAAATCCTGCCTTGAAGATGCACCAATAAAGTGACTCAGAAAGCAGAACATTATATTTGCTATGATCTGAAAGTGCTTTTAGGCCTCCTCAAATCTGGAGTTATATCAGTTTCCTTTTTTGACAGTTTGCCCCAGGGAGCCAATTAAACTTTTGAGAATGAGAGCTAGGTTCAAATTCTGCCTCATGCATCACTTGCAGACTTGTTATCCAAGCTGTAACTGCTGTATGTTTGTAATTTTTTTCCAAGCTGAAGCATTAGCTGGAAAAATCCACCTGGGTTTCAGATCCCAGGCTGAGCTTGCAAAATGAAAAGAAAAATGTTTTTGCCTTGTAAACTGTACAAATTGGGTTTCCAGTTGTCACATAACTATGATCATGGCAATGTTTAAAAATCTATTTTACTTTCATTATTATCTAGCTGTAAGAATTGGTTCTCTCTCACTACGTTTCTCTCAAGGCCTGAGCTGGGTTTGTAGACATCAAAGCCCATAGCATTCCTTCCACCAGTGGCAGAAACTGCTGGAGTGTGTCCCAAAACCAAAGAAGCCATGCTGTACTCTGTCTGATATACAGTGAGACCTGAGTAATCTGTACTCTAAGATTTTCTTCAAGGCTCCATCTATCTTAACCTGATGCAAACTGTACATAAAAGGAAGCCAACACTGATTATGTTAGAATCAATCAGATCTCTTAGAGTGCTTTTTAGTTTCATGTGGGAATTTAAAGGTTTTTCTTTCATTCTTATGGTAATTTGCCAAAAAAGCTGTTTACTACAAGGTGGCCATTTGACAGATTGAGCTGAACAGTGCCAAAAAAACCCCCAAACAAAAAACAAAACCCACAGAATGCTGACAACATTAATCTTCCTTTCCAGGAGGTTCATTTCTCCCTTCATAAATGCTTTTCTCTTGGCACTTTTAAAGAAAATTAAATAAGATACCAGTTTCTCATAAAATACTTCTACAAATTTGGAGAGGGTGAAATTCCTTCCCAAAGCATTTGAAATGGGAGAGAACCCCAAGGCTACTCCATCATTCAGCAGGAGCACTGTGGAGAGCTCCCTCTGTATGAAAACCTGCTCTCCCATGGAGGGGAGTCGGCTGTCTCAGTGGGATGGTGCTGTCTGACTCCAGCACTACCGAGGCTCGAGGTCTACAGTCAGAGTTCCTTTTGGGAGGGAAAGAGAGGGTGAGAATACACAGTATTCACCCTGCTGGCCTGAAACATATGTTGAATCTATCAGGAAGTTAATGCAGCACAAATATCATATGGTCAAAGCTCATCTATTGTTATCTTTTAGAGGCAGGCAGCAAAGCCAGCAGCATGCACGGCTGCATTTATGGCAACATTCAGTTCAAATACAAACTCCACGTCCTAACACTTTTAGAGTGCTACAGATAAAGGAAGTGGTTGACTTGCCCCACTGTCACACACAGGGCTCACTTGTCTTTAGTGAGGGTTAAGCAGCACACGGTCTTCAGCACCAGCACAAAAATGGGTGCTGCAATGGGTGCTGAAAATTTTACTGCAAAATTTTCACTTTTGCAGTAAAAAGCTTGAATTTCAATGGATTTATGCAGAGAATAACATACAACAGGACTCAGAATACGCCCCTTTTTCTGGTGGGCAAGCTTGCTGCCCTGCAACTAGAAACTATCTGAAAGCTTAAAGCCAACCTTCATCCTGTACATTAATGAGCTCCAGGAAGTTCCAATGAAGAGTCGAAGATGAATTGTGACTGTTTGGTATATTCACCATGAGGGATGGGAACAGAGGATTCCCACTGGCTATTAGGCAAGATTACTTATTTAGCTCCAGGATTTTGGTATTTCTGATATTTACTAAGTTGGAATCACATCATCCCACATTGCCTTAATCTGAGGGGTTTTTTTCCCATCAGATCTGAAGTCCTACACAACTCCATAGAAGGAGAAAACTGCATAAGAAATTTATGTGATTAATAAGTAACTAAAGGCAGGAAATATAATTAATGTCAATCACCATGAATTCATAGAATCCAGAACCTGTCAGATCTGATACACTTTTGAGAGAACAAATATAGTTGGTGAATGCAGTGGTGTCAATGTGACTGAGATTTCTGTGCAGTGCACGGACATGATAGCACACAGTATTCTGAATAAGAAAGGAGAACAGAAACTGGAGAGCCTGTGAAATGGATTTAGAAGGGGCGAGACAGTTGGCATGGAAAATTAACTCTGAAAACGAAGTCATCATCAGATCTCTGCTCCAAGTGGTCTCCACTACTTTAATTAATCACGGAAACTAAAGACACTCTTCCTCAAATTTAAGTTATTTTGAGCTGTCCTGTCTTCCTCAGTGTAGTACCATGGATCAGACAGTTTTGCCACAGATTTTATACTCCTGAAACAACATCATAGAAAGTAACAGGTTGGCAAATCACTGATGGCACAGTGACACCAGAGCAGTGGACCTTGCCAGGCTATGCTGTGAGACCACACAGCAGTTTCTCTGGCATCCCTGCTGTGCTGGCACTTTTGAGCTGTGCACACAGTTGACAGCACTGATACAGCCGAGCTGGAGACCTCCAGATCATGCTGCCTCTTCTGGCTGTTATTGACTCATCTTTCTCTCTGCCAGTGTTCAGTACCTGATCAAAGGAACTGTAAAAACTTTTTTTAGGAGAAACGTCAGTGGCCAATTTCCCAGTCAGTCACTATGATGATTGTAAATTTCAAGCTCCTTTATTTCTTTTATACTGTTTTATCGTCCTGTCAACTTTCTAGTCCTGGTCTCTAATTTTTACACCCACCTCTGGTGAGTACTTTTCCTAAAGGAGTTTGCTGCTACTTTATGATTCTGAAAGGAATCACATTTAGCAAAAACATCTATTTAAAACTGGAAATCAGCTGTTTGAAGCTTACATATCTGCTAGGCTGTAGATGCAAATTCCTTAAAGCAAGTAACAGCTAGGGATCCTCTTGAGATTAATGAGATTTTTTCCTTTGTTGTGAAGACAGATTAGTCCTAAAACCCCCATATAAATAATTGAATTCTGCATTATTTTCCTCACAGTCTTTCCAGACATAGCCAGGCAGGTGTGAATTGTGCAAATAAAGGATTTGTCTTGAAATAACCATATTTGCAAATCAGAAAAAACCAACATAAGAAAACAAAAATCTTTCATTCCACCAAAGAAGATTTTTAGATGACAGAAGAGAGGGATTTGAGTCAGCTACTTTAGAGCAGAATTCATTAACTGTTTTTTTAAGAAAAAAGTTGTGTGTTTTTTATAAGTACCAGAAATATTAAGTAATGGCAGATTTGGGAAATAAAATTGACCAGTTTCACAAAAAATGTTTTTGGTACAAAGTTTTCAGATTAATTTTACTTAGAAATTGTGGTGAAAAAAAATCAAGGAAACAAACTAGTGCTGGATATAACAGCAAAAAAATTTCATGTAATCTCATTTTCTTCCCAGAATGAATCAAGTGATTCATTTGCCTTGGGAAAGTGCAATTAAAAATGCAAAACCCAGATATTCCTCTAAATCTTGAGAAGAACCTGTAAAAAGTATATAATCTACTAAAAGAGTTCACAAGCAGTAGAATCCTGCAAATGCATTTGTCTCATTTGTTTATAGCTCTTAGGGATCTAGAGGTGATGCATAATAGTAGAATTTTATATCTAAAAAGGTTCAAAAGGGATCATTCTAACTCCAGCAAATACAAATAAAATATTACTGGTGTCTAATCCACACAGAGAAGCACGGTGCCAGATCATTAGCATTTCCTTTAGTGAAAGTGCCGTCTAAATCTGCAGACCCTCTGGAGAAATCCATCTGTTCTCATTAATCAGGGCATCTGTTTTGGCAACTAGCTATTAACAAGAGTTCTGTAGTCTGGATGGAAAATCCAAAAGCCATTTCTTTACGAATATGATATGAAGTACCTTGTTTCATCTTTAGCAGATTTTTTTTTTTTAAATCCCCTCTGTACTTTCTTGTCCCCCTGCCCTGTCAAACCCACACCTGCAAGTGCTTTACTGAATCGGTGCCTAATCTGTCTTCATCTCACTGAAAGCACACAGATTCCATCTGTGTGATGAGAAGATGGATGTTTAAGCATCCTTCATCAGACACATCAGCCTTGAATAATTGATCTCTGCCTTCACCACCCGTGCGCACACACACTGGTGTTGGCATGGAGCTGAACTGAAGTCTCTGCAGCTATGCTGACAGGGAGAGTTTGTAACATTCCCAAAGCATTCCGTAAAGTCCAGTGGCTATGATGAGACACAATATTATTTTATTTCCATTTTATTGAGACAAACTGAGTCTGACACACTAAGACAGCAACAGCTGGAAACAAATAACCTTTTCTCTTGAGGAGCGTGTTGTTTAGAATGTCCTGATTTTATCTGGATATAGCTTTAAAGAGTTGAGTAATTCATTGTGTGATCTTTACATCATGATGTACATGAACAAATTGCCATCCGCTTATCAAGTACTGTGAGCAGAAAAAATCTTTTAGCTGGTAAGAAATCTCCTAGTTTAATTTTATTAAATTAAAAATTATCATTATCACAGGTATGTGGAAACAAACACAATTATACCCTCTTTTCACTTTCCCAGCAATGAAACCAAGAGAAAAGAAAAAAAAGAAAGTAATCTGTGAAATCTAGTCTCTGTCCGCTTTCATATGAAATATAAATTACTCATGGAGAAAAAAGAGTTGATGCATTAAATTGAATTATGAAACTGTTTCACCCACCTCCAATGATTTTTGTTTGATTTGTTACCCCCCGTGGAAATAGTATTATTATTATTAGAATCAATTTCAATATGAGGTAAAGCACAGGGTAGTGACCTGCATACATGCTGGGGAATGGGGAACTCGAGCTCTAATTCTGATGCTGAAACTAATAACTTTGGGGGCCCCAGGCATTATGTTCTGGCCCCAGATCAACACTCTATCCCTCTTCAGCAAAGCGTTTGAGTACAAGTGTAAGTACACAAGACACTCTGGGATTTAAGCAACTCGTTAACTGCTTTGCTGCATTGCAAGGTGTTTGTTTTTTGTTATTGAACCTTTGAGTAATAAAGGAGACCTAGAAGGAAATAGATCTTTAAGGTGCTGGCAGAAGCCAGAATTGTAATAGGTATAAAAGTCTTTGACATAACATAGGAATAATATTTTATGTTTTCAATATTTTATAGTATCAATAATACTTGAATAAGCATAGGACTTTGGCCTTGGATAGAGGAATTTAAATTAAAGAGATGATCCCTGAGGATGAGAGCTCTGAAATCTGTTGTTTGCCTTGTCTTTGCTGAACCAGAGAGACTGTGATTATGATAATGACTACTAAAGAATTTGATTTATTGATGCTCGCCTGATATTAATGGAAGTGTTAAACTCATACCATGGAGTTTCTGATGTAAAGAAAGACAGTATTTCCTAGAATAGCTTTAATAACTTTCATGTGATTCTTTAGAAGGAAAAAATTTATTTAAAAACAAGACCATCTTTATCTGACAGTCAACACAAGAAACTTGGTCTTTAAAACTGATGAGCAGTAACAGCTCCTGAAGCCAGTGGAAGCTGTCATTATTCTGCACTGTGTCTATTCTGACCCTATATTTGTCTTTGCTTCCATACCTATAGAGATGATAATACCTATTCACCTATCTGAGATGGCTGACATCAAAATCAACTCTCTCAGACTGAACAGTGAGATGCCAAGGTTCATTAAAAGTCTGCCAGTTCAGTATATTCAAAAATACATGAACTGTTTGCTTCTTTTTTAAAAAAAAACTCGAATTATTAACACTTTACATTTTAATGGAACCATAACAATAGGAACTGAAATAGCTTCTGAATATATTTGATTTGAAGCAAAAGAATCACAGCAATGCAACTTCCTTTAACACAAGAGACTTTCATTAAAAATAATTTTGCCCAGTAAGACATTACAGAATCCTGGTTATGAAAATAAACAGGTGTTTAAGATACCATAAAAAGGGACAACATCTGGAGGACTCATATTCAGTTTATAGGCTAAATATAATCTAGTCTTTCATTTTCCACATGTATCTGATTGTGTCCACAATATCAGTCAGAAATTCAAATCAAGAGTGAAGAATTAAACAGTGCTTGACTATTTGACTGAGAAGAGTGCATGCATGGGTCCAGGACCATCTCTGTTCCTTGCAAAGGATGAGAGTCACAAACTGGCTGTGAAAATTCAATA
The DNA here is from genome assembly GCA_013397935.1 of Dasyornis broadbenti. NCBI lineage: Eukaryota > Metazoa > Chordata > Aves > Passeriformes > Dasyornithidae > Dasyornis > Dasyornis broadbenti. The sequence continues at coordinate 438,209 of VZRN01003885.1, read as the reverse complement.
CTTTGACAAGCAAAGTTCCTCTTCAGGACTCTAACAGAAAAAAATGCTAGAAAGTGGCATGTGCTAACACTAATAGGCTATTGTAAGACATGAAAAATATCTTTTCCAGTTGATTCACAGAGACAAATTTGGAGATGAGGCATGACTAGAGATTGAGGGGGGATGATACAGGGAATTTATCTTTGACAAAGGAGTTGTTTCTGGCCTTTTTTTGCTTTACTTGCCCACATATAGGTTATGTTGTGTATATACATGCACAGCCCCTAGTAGGGGCTGTTCCTGTGCAGATTAAGAAAAAAGCATGTTATCAAGATGCTTCGTATCCTAATGAACAGAAACACTGTGAAAATGCCACTGCTGCCACTTGATTACTTTGGGAAAGGTTAAGGAATTCCTTTGGACCCCAGCGGTAGACAAACATGCAATGTACCACAGGACATGTGAACTGGCAGCAGTCATCAAGGCAGCTGCTATTGTCACTCTTCTGTCTATAAAAAAGATCCAACCAACATCCTGGATAATGTAATCAAAAAACCACCAGAATTTTACCGATCAGTTGGTAAACTCTTCTCAGACTAATGTAACCACTTGCAGTCTTCATCTGAAAGCCTCGGCAGGAAAATAATAAAATAATTACAAAAATGTGCAGATCGTTGAAGCAGAGATATCTTTCTGCCAAACATTCGCTTGAAAGTAGCTTTCAGTGATGTCTAATTTGAGTGCTAAAACCTAGCACGGAGTTTTAATGGAAAAGATTCACCACAGTTATACAGTGTTTAAGTTGAACAGGTAGTACTTCCTCTTAGCTGAAGTTTATGATAGTGCTATTGATTTCACTGGGCCCACATTTAATTTAATGATGCTTTAGGTCAGCTTTAACCCTGCACTGGGTGCATCTAACCTTTTCTTCTCTTGTGGTTTTAGTTAAGAAATGGTGACAGCTCCTTCATGCAGTGATTCCTTGACGAAATCTCTCAAAAATTTTTCCTGAGTCTTCTTGAATTATGTTTATAATATAAAAGCCATAAATCACCTTTATAGAAAATATATGGCCTTGAAAATTCATAAAGCCAGACAGGAAAACATAAGGTGTTTCCATTTGCAATACCTTTGATTGTCATTCAACTTTCTCCTGCAACATTACTCACTTAAGGGAGAAGGGGTTTTTTGGTTTTTGTGGGTTTTTTGTTTTTGTTTTTGGGGTTTTTTTGGTGGTTTTTTTTGTTTGTTGTGGTTTTTTTGTTGTTGTTTTCTTTCCCTCCAAAACTTCATTGACCTATAAGAGCATTGGTGCCTTTCTAAATTGTTGTCACAATTCCTGTAAGTGTATGGGGCTGAGCTGCAAGGTGCAGCCTTATTATGAATTCCCTCACTGTTCTGGCTCACCTGTGACTCTCTGGGCTCAGAGCTGCGTCTGCAAACACTAACTCCTGCATATATGATCATTCATAAAAGCACAATCCAGAGATAATGATGTGTAAGGTAATTGATTTATTCATATTCGATAGAGATTAAAGCTTATAAATCAATTTTACCTTCATATAGAAGCAAACTGAATAAAAGTGACACATATATTAATAATAAATTTTTGAATTATGCAGTTTATCTAGTGAAATTTAGTTTCTCTGGGCAGAAGACAAGTTAACATAACAAAAAATAAATTGTTTTCAACCATGATTATATCAATAGAGTAAGAAACTTCTAACATTCTGTATTTTTATGTCAATCCATGCAGATCAGCCACATACTGAGATCTGAAATGTTTGCTACATGGGCACTTGTCATTGAGAACAAGGTAAAATGTAACTCAAGAGGTTTTCCCCTGCACATATTTTTCTGTTAAAAGCACTTATTTTCATAATATCCTGTAAAATGCTAATTCTGTGATGTTCAGCTGTAGTCTTCTGAAGCCATGTGCATCCGTCTGAATCCTTATATTGCTGTGCTCTAGGCGTGTGTTAAGCTTCAAGCATGGAGAATCCTGGTGTCAGTGTAGCTGTTGCCCCACAAAAGATGGCAATTGAAAACAAAAGCCTAAAGAAGCAGAGAAAACAACTGTTTGAAGGGATGGAGACATCATAAAAGTAGTTTATCTAAAATTAGAGCCAAATGCCTCACTAAGCCCTAAATAACACTTTATTTTATGCAGCCTTTGTTTACCAGATTTCTTCTCTGCATGAATCATAAGAATGTACCTCTGGTTCAGAAGAAATGGTACCCAAAGCTAGCAGAGCACAGCCTTATTTTCTTTCTCAGTGTACAATTAATCCCAGTATGCTAGAGAAGCACATTAATTCAAAGGAGTGAATTTAGAAGCAGTGCCCTTTCTTTTTCCTACCTGCCTATCCACCCCGTCTGCTTATCATCCTTAAAGAGAATCAGACACCTCAAGTTTTAAAACTCAAAAATCCATCACACTCTAGTGACATCTGTTGCATTCTGTAATTGGAACTGTTTTATGAGCTCTCCAACATTGCATTTAAAATCATAACAACAACTTCACTTCCTCTTCTTTGTGTGGAAGCCAACCTTTGACGCACATAGCTGGAAGGTAGATTTATACTGTTTAAATAAAATTTTTTCTGGTTAGGAATGTTTTGACTCAGATTCCCTGCCCTGCTCCTCCTTCCCTCAGAGGCCAATACTATTGTTTTGAAACTGAAATCCTTAATGAGAAAATGTTTGTTTCAGTGAAACTTCCAGGAGGAAACTCAAACCTATCCTGAAAGCCACACAGACCTGAAACTCTCATCTCCGAAATCCCAATTGCAACAGGATTGCATCTCAGACCAGATCAGAATGACTGATTTGTCCTCTAAGGTGGGACATCCATTATGCCTGGGAGACTGACACCGTAGTCTGATGACTCTTAACCAGAATCAATTCTTTGCTAAGTCCGAGGCAGAGAAAATCTGGAACTTGGGCCATTCATATCTTAGAAAGCCCTTTGGCCACTCCCAATAAATTGGAAGATGCTGAGACTGCCTCTTTGTTTCAGAAGTTGAAGGAAATGACAATATTACACTTATCCGATTTTATATTTGATCATGAAAAATAAAAAGTAATTGAACAGGAATCTGAAGATGGAACCCGAGTGAAAGGGAGAAAAAAATAGTAGAGTGCACAGTCCTGAACTCAAAAAAAAAAAGAGTTAATTACATAATAAGGGTAATGAGCTCCCAAAGTAGACTTGGAGAGACTCTGGGGACTGTTGGTAGAATCTCTCCGGAAAATAAAAATCTAAGTAAATAAACAAAAATCAGAACTGACAATTGCTGATAGATGGGTAAAAAGTGTCAACAGGATAAAATCAAAGAGAATTATAGTAATGAAACCTTGTCCTTGTAATAGCAAATATAAACTGCAGAATGTAACCTGAGCAGAGCAGTATAGGAGGGAGGATCTGGGATGGGGAAGTTCTATTTAAGTGACAAATTGAACCCAATTTCGTACTGGACCCCCCACTGCAAAAGAGACAATGGAAGCATTTCAGATAAGGTACATTGCCTGAGGGAAGTTGCTGTTGGGAAGCACTGAGCAGGGAGAATGAATCACACACAATGATTTACCAAGTGAAGTGACAAACTGGAGAGAATCCAGCGCAACAAAAGAAGAGGGCTGAAGATTTTATAAATCCTGGACTCACTCAGGTGAGGATAAAAAGTGTTAAGAGGCAATTTTACAGATTTAGTTATTTCTTCATCATTTATTTTCAGGCAATTACATATGATGAAAAACATTAGTAGTGTTAAGCACTGTCACAGCTGCAATGTTTCTGAAGGTTTGATGAAGAGGTTAGATGAAAATAGCTAAAGATGCCTCAGATATATCTTGCCCCACCACTAAGCTGAGAGTAGAGGGAACAACACCTGAAATTCCCCTCCTTCCAGCCTTACTCTTCCACATGTTTGTGCCCTCACACTTCTCTGGTTTGTCTGCTGAGGAGGTGGCAGTTTGACGGTGAGCAGCAGCGTTATGATAGAAAGAGTTAACAAACCAGACAGAAGAAGAGGAAGGAAAAGTGTCAAAGTCTTTCTTCACAGTTATGCTCATCACTTTTTCAAACAAGGATAAGGTGCTATTTTTAGCAAAGTTCCTGGAAACACAACATGCTGAATATTCATTATCCACAGCAAAAGATACATGATGGTGAGCAACATTGTTCAAATCTTCCCTTTCACAAAATGGGCGAACCTCAAAGCTGTATATAATCAAGTACTTGAATTTGCTTGTGCAGTATTTTGCAGTTAGAGGTGGCCAGACAACTTCCAGCAAATGATAAGTCTCTCTCTCTCTCAAAAAAAAAAAA
>VZRN01003885.1:414630-433883 GCA_013397935.1 Dasyornis broadbenti | reverse complement strand
CAAACAAACAAAAAAAAAAACCCAAAAACAAAACCCAAAAAACTACCAGAACAGATGTTAATCATTCAAAGCATGTTTTTGTTCAAGATCTAACAGGTCCGTGACTTGCTGTTTTCCTGATGACTTGTCTGCCACCTCAGCTGCCAAACTAGGAAGACTTGGTCAAGGACTCCACAAGGGCATCCAAGTTTCTTGTGTTTCAGGATGCAGGTGGCCCAAACTGGAGAGCAGTCAGGCACTTGACTTTCCTGTGAAATTGAGTTATTTCCCTTGTGCTGCTGGACAGTTTAATAAAGATTCTTTATCAACTTTGCATCGCTTTTAAGGGAAATTAAAAATTTCCATGAGAAGTCACTAGAAACTTTGAACATTTCCATATGGAAAAAACAATTTCTTTGTCTTCATAAATGGGCTTGAACTACAGATACTACAAAGCAGGGACACAAAGGAAATAGTAAAATAGTTGCTTAAGGGATCAGCACTCACACGATGTAAAGCATGCGGAAGTTCTGTGAGAGGGGAGAAAAAGTTTGTAAGCACTCATTTAAATAACTTGGTACGTGTACAAGGACTGATCTGACTTTCTGAGGCCATCTAGCATCTGCTAGGAAGACAAGCTTCCCAAGTGCTCTCCTAGTTGATGATCATTTAAAATAGATTTTTTCACATCAGAGTGATTCTCTGCAGAGTTCACAGCAGCACATCTCATGACTCAGTGTGGCAAACAGCCAGATGAAGATCACAGCCTCCCTGACAGTCTCATTCTTCTCAGTTCTATTTCAGAGCTCACAGCTACCTGAAATAGATTGCTTTGCATTCAAAATAGCTTGCTGTGTAGCACTGCATACCTTTGAAAAGCTGCATCATTTGTAGAATCATAACTAAAAGGCAGAATGAATTATCAGATGACCCAACTCATATTTCTTTGTAGTCATGGCATGATGGTGACATTTCAGATTAGTGATGTCTGCCAAGTGGCTTTGGATGTTTTATGTTCCTAAAAGCTCTTGTTGCCATTATCATACATGAAATCTCACTAGTGAATATTTTAAGTTTGATGGGAATTCAATAGGAGCAAGAGCCATCATGGCATTTTTAGGGAAACCCAATGTGTGAAGACCAACACGTTATGAATGTTCTGTAGTTTGTTCAGTGCTGCACATATGCTTCAAGTACTTCATGCATATTTTCCCCTCAGATCTACCAAAGCCACGTCACGTTGCTTTGTGTGCTTCCTGCTGATTTGTTCATAAACAAGCAATGAGGTGCATTTTGAGGAAAACTGAACTGTCCTTCAGGTTTGCATTTCACCTTACTCCTTGATGCGTTATGCCTACACCAGGAAATTCAAGGATTCTCAGGAACATCTAAAACATTTGTTAAACTGCTAGGACAGTCCGAGACACCTTTTGGCACATTTTGTGTAACACCCTCCAAAGCTGCTCCTGGGAATGGCTGAGGAGTTCACGTATACCACAGACCTTTCCAACAGGCAGTCACCACAAAGTTGCTCCTTTTTGGAGGGATGGGTTAATTTACTAGCCCAGATACAAGGAATTCTGTGTCAGTTGGCTTAGGTACTTGGGAATGCTCATGGCACACCTAATAGATCTGTAGATACATCCACAAAGAGCAAAATTAAACAAACAACCAAAGTGTTATAATATTCACCTGCCTCCAAGAAGGTGGAACGACCATGACTAGACAAGAACATGAGGGAAGGTACTATTCAGTCCGATTTTGTCATATATACATGCACGTATCCATGTCACACAAAGCCTTCACTGTTTAGATGAGGTATCCACTCTTCTGGTAGAGCAGTCTTAAGTCTGTTTTGCTGTTAAAAATGAAATGTTATACAACTTATTGCTTGATAAATTACAGAAGTTATTTATCTCTTACTTTTGCAAAGGACTTTTTCCTACTATTTGTTTACGTGTTGTTTCCTCCTAAAGTACAGAAGAATTGCCCAGATCTACTCAGCTGAAAGCAATAAAATTATGTACAATAAAAGAGTCATAAAATGGAAATAAATTCTGTACTAGAAACAACTTGTATATGATAACAGGAAGCAAAAAAGAAAGAAAATGAAAGGCAGGTTGTAGCTACCCCAAAAATAAGGTAAGTCAAGAATTATCATCAATATTTATTCCTAGGTTTGTTACAGATTTTCTTGTACCTCAGGAAAGTCATTCAACAGTCTTGGATTTTCTGTTTTCCATATAAGAACATTGATTCCGATGTCACTTAGAAGAAGCTTTGGAGCTTGAAAACATTCACATTTTTAAAATTACTTTGTCTTCTTCAGGTGAAAAATTCCATAAGGATTTAAAATATTATTTCAAGATCTGAAATGGCTTCTGAGTTCTGCTCAACCATGTCTTGATATGCAAAAAGACAAGAAATCAATGACAGGAAAATGCACCTGACACTCCATGTGGCACACTAGTGTGTAATGACTATTTTATTAGCAAAAGGAGTGAGTTAAAAGGTAAAGGAAAATTGTGTAACCAGTTTACATGCCTGTATTTATATTGCTGGCATGATTTCAAATAAGAATACTGTCCTAAGTAAAGCTAGGTAGGAAGATATTTAATTTAACTTAAGAGTCAGGCAGTAACAGAGAAGGTATATGCTTTGAAAACCACTCTTTTTTCCCCCCATGGAAAACCCCTGTTTTGATTTATAAATATCTATAATTCACATAAAGCAGATATTTCTTAACATGTGCAACCCAAGAGAAAAGCAGTGCTCAGAGAAAGACACATTTTTTTTGTCTTCCGAAAAGCTGCTGTCTTTTGAGCCATTATTCCTCCCAGGCCCTAGCAGCTGTATACACTATACTTTAAAGTAATTTCTAAGAATTTCATACAGCAAGGAAAGCATCTGTCCCTGTCAAAAGTTCAGGTGGATAGACTGTGAGATATAAAGCAGATTTGTGTATTTGTTCTTTGTTATGTAGAAACCCATACACCATCTCTAATGGCTAGACCCCTTAGCCCTCAATCGTTTTGCACAGATTTGGATTATTTTGTTGACTGGCTTGTAGTTAAAAGATACATGTAGTCATAAACTATTAAATTCATAAAATGAGTCATCCCACATAAGGAAGTAGCTGAGTGTAATGAGATAATTTGGCACAGAAATACAGATGAATCCAATTTGTAGCAAACCTACCGATCCAGGTAACACTGAACTCTACTTGCATAGACAGGAACTGGAACATTTGACAAAACAAAATTTTTTAACTTGACTGTCCAAGTAATCTGACATAAACTGGCATAACAACTCCAGCAAATAGTTTGTTATGACAGTGTAACCCACCTAATGTGCTCACTTCCTCACAGACCACACAGATTGTACTGTTCCAGCACTGTCTGGCCTGTGCCACGCAGGTTTGCAAACCATAAACCTGAACGCTTCTTTCTCACCAGGCAAACCGTGTAGATTTCAGGCATTTGAATTCTCATGCATTTAAGAAGAAAATTTATCTTCTGTCATCAAAGTTGCCATGATCATCTTTGAAGCTATGGGCTCTTTGCACTGTACTCAGGACACTTGGCATATTTCTTCAGAAAAATGAAATGCTTATCATAGAAGTAATTAACACAATACAATTGAAACAAAGATGGAAGTAATCAGAGAAGATCTACTGAGCTTGCAGCTCAGTACCTGATGGCCAGGTAACTTAGTTTTCATCCACTGCCCTGTAAGCAAGAATGGGGCCTTGTAGTCATCTTTGCAGCTTTGTCATCAGCTGGCAAACCTCAGGCAGTCAACGATATGTGCTTTTGGCTGCCTTTCTGTTGTTGGTCTCCTGACAAAGTGTACAAAGGCGCCTCAATACTGAACACATTTAGCACCTAGTAGTTATTCTCTCACTTTAAAGTTATTTTATATGACTGTGCCTTTGAAAAGGGAGGAGGTGTTGCTCCTTTGTAGGGTCCTCCTTTGTGCTTTTCATCAAAATGATAGGAAGGAATTTGCAAGGAGCACTTTCACCAGCTTCATGTGCTTCTGAGGCCAGTAACGGTTTGTAGCAGTAAGACCTGCATTGTGCAAACAGAATTTAGTCCAATCCCTAAGAAGTAATTATATATGCTTCATCTGGAAAAAAAACTGTCTGGGTTTTACAGAAATATTCAGAGCAAGGAAGGGGACTCACTCAAGAACACTTCTTCATGTACAGACTCATTAGGATGATTTCTATTAGCCAGAAAATTAAATCCTATTATTGAAGTACATATGAAACTTTTATGAAGAATTTGAAAGAAAGACATCAATAAGTATTTTGACTGAGAATTATTAAAGGGTCATTTCATTTTAACAAGTACACAGGAAACATCCAAATTGTAAAGTGTTCCTTTATACTCAGCTCATTTATTGTAAGCAGATCTGAGGCTCTTATTTTACTCTTGATGTCGATGACTGGTACAGCAGGTTCCTTTCCTTCTTGTATTGAGAGGAGCTGCTGAGCTCAGTGTACTCTACTTTCTTTGAACGGTCACACCAGCAATTAGTGCAGGCAGGTCATTAGCATATCATAATATCACACTGCAATGTTTATGGATGAGATAGTATCATGAAAGTATGTACAATTCTTGTGCAAAAAATCAAGGAATTCTGAAAGTTTTATGTCTAACACAGCAGCAGAAGGATGGGAAGGAGAGGTTGATAACGAAAAATCCAGAACTCATAATGGGGTAAGGGGTCCAGATGGGAAGGCCAACCAATTACAGCACTCTTCCTATCGCCTCCTTTTCCAAACTAGCACAGTTGTACCCCATTATCTAGTACATGGCTTCATTTTAAAAATAAAGAAATCTAGTATTTGGTATTGTCAATATGTGAAAACCCAGTTAAAGATGTCTAATTGAGTGTATTCATGGGCTAGGGATAAAGGCTCCAAGAAGAATGACCTGAGGAAGGCTGACCTTGTGGGGAGAGGAGCTCTGTGAAAGAGGAAAAAGCTGGGATGAATTTTGGGATACAGCTGATTCTAGGACAGGAAGAAGGAGACTGTGATGGCATGAAGGAAGAGGCTTGTCAAAAGGGTTGAAATGAGCCAGTTTCCTTTGACCAGAGGAGCTGGGAGCCAAGGTCAGATCAGATCTCAGTTTGAGCGTAGGTCACACCCCAGACACAAACAGCCCAACTCCCATCTTACCCTTCTCAGCCACTGTCATTGTGGGCATCAATCCCAGCCTCCCGCTGTGTATTCTTTACAGTTTGGAATTCAGCAAGCCCACAGGCCATTCATGGATTTTCTTACGGTAAAGGCACAGTGAGACACTCCCATTTAAATGACATTATGCTGTTGTCACTATTACACTTGCCTGGTAAGAGACAAGTCTAGCAAAATCATGAAGGATATACCCTTGAAAGTGTTTTGAATGAAAACATAACTTATTCTTGAAACAAAGAGCATCAAAGTTTGAAAGTACACACAAATTGTAGCACTGGAATTAAGCTTTCTTTCTTTCTTTCTTTCTTTCTTGCTTGCTTGCTTGCTTGCTTGCTTGCTTTCTTGCTTTCTTGCTTTCTCTTTCTTTCTTTCTTTTTTTCTTGCTTTCTTTCTTGCTTTTTTAATCTTACAGAAATAGGGACCAACAGAAAAAGTTGCATCTGCAACCGATTTCTCTCAGTTATTTTTTCTAAGTGTTCAGTTTTTAGCTTGGACCCAGATGATGAATTATGCATGTTCTAAATAACAGAATTACAGTGAAGCTGCCTGACTAGCATGGTGGAGAATGCGGGCAGGGAAGCAAAGGTTAAAATTAATATCTGAGGATAAGGATAAGTAATTAAAAAATCATCTAACAAACATGCATAAATAAAATAACTGGAGGGGAGAAAAGAAAACTGTGGAAGTCACAAAATATGGAAAAAGAAAAAAGATTATACAATTTACAGCTCCCTTAGGAATCCCGAATATTAATTGAACCACAATAGTAATAAACTGTAAGTTTTAAAATACTTGTTTCTTGACTCTCTGCCAACAGAAATTTAGTAACATGAACCCACCATCTTGCAGAGATCTCCAGAGATGAAAAGACTATAGATGTGCATAAAGTGGCCTAGATTAATACGATGACACTTCAAAAGCACAAGTTGGAATATGCCCCATTTCATCTTGAGTTGTGAATAATTCATCACTTTAAAACATGGGGGTTTTAAAACTTAGATGCAGACTTAGATGCATAATTATTGAATTTCCTTTGATCCACATTGTTTGTTTAATCAGTTACCTAACATTAGGAAGTATGCCTTGTAATGATTGTAGTTTGAGTTTTCTTATATAATAGAAAAGGGAAGGGGGGAACGAAAAGACTTGAAAATAATACTAAAGCATCCAAAGCCATTTTAACAAATCTTTTCAGCCATTCAATGTATAAAGTCTTTGGGTTTTCTACATAAGGATAATTAGAAATTAGGTCTTGATGATTCAGTTCAATGTGGTATTCTAACTTTGATTAAATCTTTGATTACAGCTGGCTAACTTGGGTGACAAGCTTATCTAGAACTGTAGAAGCTACTGTGTTTTCTTGAAGTTCCATTATCTATTTTGGTACAGTATAAATGAATGGTTTAGGTTGTTATAACTATGTTAATTATACTACATATGTACAGCTATCTCTATAAAGAAAATATTTTAAGATATTACTTAAGCTAATGAAACTTGGTAAATGATCTTTCTTTTGTGTTGTTTTCCTGTACTGTTCCTGTCAACTGTATAATAGAAGATGGCTTCTAGCCCAGATAAACTATTTATAGCCAAAGTGGCTTTAAGAGTGTTTAATTGCAAACTTAGATTTGTTAATTTTCCCAAACAGATCAGTTTCACAACTCAGACAAGCGTGGCTCACTCTCTTTAGGTGTGAGGCATGATTATGACTTGAAGACACTTCCAGCTGCTGAGAACAAAATAAAGCTAACTCTAAAATCTTTCCAGTGCTCAACACTAGCACAGCAAGAGCAGCTCCATGACCCAATAGGGAGTAGCATTCCCAGCTGTGCTTTCCCACCTGTGTGAAGGCCTTAGGGAAGATGGCTGCAATCCTGTATCCTTCTGTATCTCACCAAGCTCATGCACGAGAGATGGCAGCCCAGGAGTCCCATTTGTTTGCCTGCATACATAAAGGTGGTAATTAGGCCTGGAGAGGAGCAAAGCCTAAATAAGTCAAACTACACTTACAGCATATTAAGCATACCTTAAATGAAGACTAACCTCTCTTTGGCCCATCATTTTTTTTCCTATGAGCTTTTAGAAATTGTCTATTTGAAATCAGCTGAAAAAGATGCATTTGCAGACACTTCAGTCAAGGACAGCTGTTGTATCTTTGCTCAGTCAGAGATCTAAGTTGTTTAAGGGAGCATTCACTAATGAGGATGTGTCAAATGATGTTCTTGACACTGGATGAAAGAAATTAAATTATCCTGAAGAATGCATCTACAGTGATCTCAGCTTCTGAAAAACACAATTCCATTGCCTTTTAAATATGCAATCTATTATCCCCAACCCATAAAACCTCATGGTTCACACTCAGCTGCTTTAATGGAGACACACCCCTTATTCTTTAGAAATACTAGGAACCTATGTGAAATCCTGCCCTTCATGAAACCCCTCGGTTTTGACAATATCTGCAAGAGAATTGGGACTTCAGCGGTTGCTCCAATGCAGAACTCTTTGAAATCAGTGCCAAGGTTGCATTGACTGAATGCGCTTGGTGTTAGATCTACGATAACACAAAAGTTCTTGTAGTAGCAATGTGTGGACCTCAACAGACTGAATAAGCCAGAACCTGTTTTCAAAAGAGAGTAACAACAGTTATCTTTTCCAATCTTTTCATGGACTGTGGGTAGTAGCAGGGTAAGTGGAACACCCTTCCACAACCTCCAACATGGAAGCCACAGCTGTGTCTACTCTTTACAGCAGCCTGCCAGGATTTTCCTTCCACTGTCACAGCTCTTTGAACCCAGCTAAGCTACTGGCATCCACAGCATCCTGTAGACATGCAACAAGAGCTGTGTGGAAACAAATTATTCTTTGCCTTTGTTTTCAGCTTGATATTTGAGCATTTTATTTGCTATTCCCTTGTTACTGTGCTCTGAGAAACAGTGAATAGTATTCCCTAACCATCTCTTATATGGTGTTCTCTATATCATATCTGCCTTCTGTCACATTTTTCAGGGAAAGGGTTCTAATCTATTTAGTCTCTCCTTACACAGAATCTCCCCATCGCCCTTGCTGTCATTCTTTATTGCTTTTCATTTCCTCTGAAACCTGAAAGGGAGCAACTGTGAAGTTGCACATATTGTTCATGATGCAGGTGCATTGTGAATTTGAATGGTGGCATAACCATGTTTCCTGCTGACTTCCTTACTCCTTTCCTAGTGCTTTCTACCACCTGACTTTGCTTTTTTGCTCACAATTGAGTACTATGGTGATGTTTACTGAGCACGAGCTGAAATCAGTCCCAGACTCCTTCCTGTAATAGTGAGAGCTAATTTAGAGATATGTGCTGTGTATGTATATTTAGGGTTATTTTTCCCTGAAAGCTCAAATGGCTTTAATCAACACTGAATTTCCTCTGTTATTTTATTGCCCAGTCACTAGTGTAAGACTCTTCTCTCACAGCTGGATTCCCATTTGACTATGCTGAATAATTTTCTCTCATCAGCAGGTTTTGCCACCTCACTTTTCATCTTTTCCCAGGACACCAACAGACAGGCAGAACAGCATAGGATCCCTGTGTGGTATCTTTGATACCTTCCCTCCACTAATGTTCAATCCATTAAATAGCTACTAATCCAGGAATCTTTCTCCTTCATCTCATGATAGATGTTGGGTTCTAAAAGAGTATTCAACAAGAAATATCAGTCAAATGCTTTTTGAAGGCCTAGATACAGACATAAAAATTGAATATGCAAATATAAATCAACTGACTCTCAGTAACACTCTTCACCAAACTAATAGCTTTGCAACACAAGGCTTCTTTCATAATTGACATACTAGCTGTTCCTCTACATGCCTAACAATGTATCCTTGAGTTTTCACATTGTTTCTGGGGTGGGATTTTTGGTGGGCTTTTGTTTGGGTTTGATTGTTTGGCATTTTTTGGTTGGTTGGTCGGGGTTGGGGTTTTCGGCTTTTTGTTGGTTTGTTTTTGATTTGGCTGTTGTTGTTTTTCTCAAACACTAATTTGTCTGATATGAATAGTAAATTTACTGGCATGTACTGCCTTAGATGCCATGTGAATTTTTTTCTAAGTGGTGTCACTTTTGCTTACTGTTCCTTTGCATTGACACCACTTAAAAGACTGTGTTATATAGCACACTCAAAAAGTAACTCTGCAGCTTCACCTCTGAACTCTGCTGGCATTTCATGGCAAACACCACATGACTTCAGTGATCCTGTCTTATTTATATTTTCATCTAGTTTTTACTTTCTATGTATTGTATTCTTTCTAATGAAGACTCAGTATCATTTTGTTTCAGAAATTCCCTTTTAACAAAAGACAGCTCATTTTATTTTCAGCTTTCAGGACATCTGAAAAATTGGGGACCATCTCTTATCTTTTTGCATTCCTACAGACACTTGTCTTTTTCCACTTACAGAAGGTCTCAAACCAGATCCATGTGGTGTGGGAGGTCCACACAGCCCCATTCACCACATGGCAGATGATGAAGGCCTCAACAATGTCAGCAATCCTTCTTGTCCTTCAACAGGATTATCCCAGGAAAGAGATCAATAGAAAAAAGTGGGCTCAACCCAGCAGTCAGCCACAGATACCTTGAGCAGAACTGCTGAACTCATGTATGCTAGACAAAAAAGTAAAACATTCGGAGGAGAGAATTTCGAAGATTCTCCATAGACAAAAAAACCCGCAAACAAACAAAAGCAGCACTGTGCAAAGTGACCAAACACTGGCATTTTTCGTAGGAAGGGCTAGACATCTGACTAGAGCAGATCCAAAAATACTTTTGCTCTTAAAGAAAGCCTTAGGCAGGGCATCAGTGACAGACCAGCCATTGGCAGTCAGAAATTGCCAAGTCACAGAGCCACAAAATATCATAAGCTGGAAGGGGTGTCCAGCAGCTCTCTGACCCAGCGTTTGCTCAAGGCAGAGCCACCATCAAGGTTAAATCACGCTGCTCATGGCTGCATCGAAGTGTATCTCTTCAAGGATGGAGTTTCCACAGCCTCAGGGTTCCTGTTCTAGATTTGGGCCACCTGACATTGGGCTTTTCCCCACCAAAAAGAATTTCTGTTCTTGCCTAAAGCCTCTGGCAAAGTGGCAGAGATTTCAGTGTGGAAGGGGCAAGGAGCAGCTGGGGAGAGCTGAGCCCACGTTTGCCTGTCCATACCATCTCCCTGGCTCTGGAGGCACCCCTGCCCTTGTCTAGCTGCTGCAACTCCTGGTAACTCAGGGCTTCAGAGAAGAGAAGCTCAACTACTTTAGGTCTGGCTGAGCAGGCACCTCCACATGCAGTGTTCCTGCCAGCAACACAGCTCTTCCATGGCTGGGCACCCTCTAATTGAGGCTCTAATTGGTAAACATCCTCACACTTCTGCCTTCCCTCCCCATCCCCCGGGAATTTTGGCATCAAACCTCCTCCAGAGGTAAGGCTTAAATTCCTGACTACTAAAGATGACATTATCCATACAGATGAAAACTGGATAAACCTCAACTGATTAGTGAAGAAGCTGTTCAAACCTTCAGGCAAAATTCCTGTTCCTGGCATCCAATTCTGTTATGTAGAATTAAAAAAAAGGAAATTTAAAATAATACAGGAATGCCTCCTCAGGCCACCTGCTTGTGTTGCTCCCTCCCCTTAGAGCCAGCCACTCCCAAATCCTGCCTCCCCTGCTGGAGTTCAGACTTTCATTTCCCAGTACCCAAAGGCTCCAACAGCCTGAAGTCATAAGAGAATCGTGTCAGAGATAATATTTTGGTGACCCAATTCAGTTTCTAAAGTAAGGAAGGTATGACATATACCTGAGCAACTCTGTTGTTTACAGCAAGGCCAGTATGATCTTTCAGTTTGCAAAATTGTAGTGGTAAATAAAACGATTGCTTTTAAAGTGTCTTAGAGGCTTTTAAATACCAAGAAATTATGTGCAGATTTTCTGTTTACCAAATTTACTAAGCATTTAAAGAACCATCACACCAAAGACTGCTTTCAAATACATAGCAATAGGGGAAAAGAGTAAGAAAATATAAAAAGATCCAGAAAAAAAGCAGATTATACACATGACAATTTAACCAAAAGTGAAAATTTCTTGTATGAAGTCAGTCCCTGGACAACACAGACTGCACAGACTGAACAGTCTGCATGATTTCAAGTCTTCACTCTAAATATTACTTTGTCAGTTAAGAGAAAACAAACAAACTGACAAAGTACTTGAGAGCACTATGCAGCCTTTGACATACTCTGAAAAAATTGTTCAAGTAGGATGGTAAAGAAATTCAAATCATGTTGAGAAAATACCTTTGTGCTGTATAAAAAGAATCTTTATTAGTAAGAGACTTTCAGCTCTGCAAATCAGCCTTTCAAGATCAGTCAAAGATCCCACGGAGAACAGTCAGAATTGTGCTTTGAAAAGGTGTTTGTTATTTACTAGTTTTTGTAAGAATCAGCTCAAGAAGTAACAGACATTTTTTCACCTGATTACAACTGGACAGGAGCCAGAAAAATGGTTGGGGAAAAATCTCAATGCTTCTCAAGTCACCCTTCATCCACCTCTCTTCAGGATTTTTTAGGTTTTTACTTCTGTCCAGCTTTGAACATGCTGCTCCATATCCAAAATCTTGTTCTCCACTAATGCATGCGATGTGCTTTGTCACCAAGCATCTATGCAAAACATCTTAAAATAATGAGGAGATTTAATGCACTGTAACTCACATTAAGACAGACATTCACAGCAGTTCTTACAGGAAAAAACTCCTAAAAGAAGGCAAAAATATAAATTACAAAGCAAGGATAACAGAAAATAATCTCAGTAGCACAGCAGCCAAAGACAGATAAACAAGAACAGCCATCGCAGTGTGATATACAAGATGTTCATTACTCATGACTCTGAGCAATAGCAGATCACTTTGCATATTTATTAATTCTTGTATTACAATGCTGGCAATAAAGTGTGGTCTTTGTCATGAAATGTTAGATATAAAAAAGCGGGTAGAATAAATTAGTTTAGGCTCTGTACATGACTAGAAACCATGTAGCACCAATAAATAAATTAGTGCTTGAAGGACATTAATTTATTTTCATGCCCAATTCTGTTGTGTTCATGTCACATTAATTCTTCATTTGGACAGGTGAGTAGCTGGAGCTGAGGGAAATGTATCACCCCAAATGTCATGTACACTAGGGTGTACATTGATGGGCAGAAAATGTGTAAGTGGATGTTTATTTTAATCCCACGTCCCCTGAAACTAAATTATAGACCAATGTATTTCCAGGACATGGAGACTGGAATGATCCCTCACAGATCAAGCTGGGTACCAAAACAGAATAAGAAACATACAGAGAAACAATTGAAAAAAAAGAAGAAGAAACAGATCAGAAAACAGCCTTCCAAAAAACCCCAAAAACCACTAAACCCAAACCGACCCCAAACCAAACCTCACTATATCTATGAATGATGCCATGTTGCCTTTGCAGGAAGCTACGTGTCAAACAACCAACCATAACAAAGATTTTGCCATACCAGCTTTGTATAAACACATTCTTGTGTCTCAGCTAATATGGTAATTGTACAGCCTGTGCATTCTCGTCACATTAACCATTTTCAGGCCAAGAGTGGATGTTTATAACCCTTCCTCTTTGCCACAGGTTCAAATGTCTGTAATTAGTCAGCCAATCAATTCAAGCTCTGATGGGGGAAAGTGAAAGGTCAAAGCAGAATATCATGTTGGATGAACCTGAGTAGTTTAATGCGGTCAAGTTAAAGTGAGACATATTTATGCTAAAATTATACTGACATGCTCCATCGAGGTATTCCTTGCCATCCCTGGGCCCCATCCCTTGACACACAAACAAATCTAGTCAGTGTTCGGAGTAAATTCCCATTAGAACCTTGTGTCCAGCTGAACACACATCCACGAGTGGAGACAAGAACAGTGGCACTTACAGGAGCAGAAATGAGAGACCGAGACTTCAGTTTATGGATCAAAGTGTGTGCAAGGAGGAAAACTGAACAGACCATGGGGCTGAAAGCTGGGAAGGCTGCTGAAGCCTGTTCTGACAAAATGGGTTTGCCTTGGACAAGCTGCTGAAGCACTCTTCTTCCACTTTCATTTTCGCATTGCATTTCTTTGTCACACAAAGCTTCATAAGAGACGACTGTGCCATGGAGACACACCTGCTAACTGCCCTTGAAATGTCACAGTTTTGTCACAAACAGACCAAAGTGCAGACCATGTAGAGCTCTGCCCTCCCTTCCCTGTGAGACGAGGTCAAGTCAGACTGACCTATGCGAGTTTTAATTCTGACGGGTTCAGAATAAACATTCCATGTTATGCTACAAGAGGAGAGAAAAACTTTTGCAATTGTGTGCATGAATGCTTCCCCTTTTCCCCCAAATGAGAAAGGATCCTACTCCACACACAAGTTATCCTCAACCCTGTGACCCATCAAGTTTTTATGGGGTACGGTGTCACCAATAATTTGCTGTAATGTACCATTTTTATAAATGTATACATACATTCATTTCAATTTAATCCATCTATTTAGAGCCACATTCTGTCCCCACAAAAGGCACTTCAGGGACAGCAACTTGTCCTTGCACGTGCAGCACTCCAGCACAGCTCCCTTTCAGCATGGAACGGGACTGAAGGGCCTCTCTGGTGGCCAAGAAAGACCAATGAAAACACACAGCACCAGGAACACTTTGCTTTCCAGCAGCTGCTTTATGCAAGGCCCCAGCAATCACTAAACTCTATTTTCCAGTGATTGAAACTCTCAGCCTAAAATACTCTGCAATCAAACTACAGCACACAGACAGAGAAGATCACTAGAAAGACAACTGCTACTACTCTAAACCTGGAAAAAAACCCCAGACGTCATAAACCAATTATTTGTGAGTTTTTATTTGTTTTTTTTTTTAATTTGACTATTTATTCTGAATCCATTACCACTTTGATTTTTCTCCAGACTTTGTATTCTTAACACAAAAATCCCCTTCACCTCCTTTCTGACTATTGTCTGCTGAATAACTCCTAAACACAGCTGGCTGTGGGTGGCAGCAGGAGGCTGAATTGGCAGAAAATTTCTGGTTCAATACAGTTATCAACAAAGGCAACTTTCTGAGGCTACTGATAGCTATTTGTTTCATATTTTCAGGGCAAATTTCCTTGTTCCCTTTGCAACCAAAAAGAACAGTGTAATTCAGCAATAAGCTACAGATCACTTTTGCTTCTTACCTATGTGACTGCAAAGGGCTCAAGCCTGATAACACCAGTTACACGAACAAAAACGAGGCTAATAAAGTCTGAGAAAATTCTTACTGTAAGTAGAGGGTCAGAGACAGCATGTCTACAAAAATGGATTAAGAAAGCAACATTCTTTGATATTTTCTGATCAATGCGGGGTTTTTTTTGTTGTGATAACAGGAAGGATTTGCCAAAACAAAAACACTTAGCAAACTGAACTTTTTCTTTCTGTCCTACCCATAGAAGGCTTCATTAATAAAAACAACCAACCAAACAACAAAAGTCAATCACCAATTCCAAAAAGTGCCATCAACAGCTCTCCATCCCCCCCACTTGCTATCAGGACCAAGAGCATTATGGAAAATAGTTTTTTAGGACACTTGGGGCCACTGAGCTGTGAATATTTGTGACAGGACTATCTCCTTGGCCAGGGCTGCCTGAGGCAGCCTGTGCCCAGCAGAGAGGGATCCCAGCTGCCCTCCCTCGGTGCTGAGTGCCCCAGCACAGACACATTGCACAGGCTCCAGGCAGCAGCTTCTGCCTGGAAGCACAGGTGAAGACACTGTGGGCTTTATTCACTGCAGCGAATAAAGAACGGTGGAATGCTGCTGTTCCTAGTCCCCACTGACTGCCCACCCAGCATCCCGTTTCACAGACACCCCATACTCACCCTTCAGTGGGTCTGGACCAGAAAGGGCTCAGAGATCGCGAAAGAGGTGGTGCAATCGATGCAAGTGGTAGAAGGAATTTTGTCTTCCATTGCAAGGAAGTGGATCAGAGCTTTACTGCTGTGGTAAAATTGGGAATAAACCCAACCTTTCTTTATTGCAATAGTAGTCCTACCAGCTTTTACCTCCTACTCCCCAGTGCTGGGAAGAATAAAATTATCACAGAGGATAAATGCTATCTACATTGTGTCATATAGGGCAAAAAACCCAAACCACATTATTTGAAGCAGGAAACAAGCATAGACAGAGTGCTTGCTGAGCCCAGATGCCTAGAAACAGATTAAAATAAAAACAACTTTTGAGACATCATTGCCAGTAAACAGTATATTTGGTTTACCCTCATGGTAACCCATCCAGCTTCTGGAATTCAGCTTTGAACAGGATGAACCTGACCCATTTCTGGACCTGGACTGACATCTGTGCTGAGAGAGTGGAGGTTTATCTGCATTAAAATTTTCCAATCTGAAAAAAAATATTTTTCTAATACACTTCTATGTTAAAAGGTTTTATTTTCCCATAATTTGTATTTCATTAGCATAAGGTGACAGCGTTTCCATGGAAACACCAGGGATATATAATTTCTAAATAATGAATTTTCCACAAAGAACTCACAAAATTATTTTCAGATTACAATGCAAAATTCTTCACATTTGGTTCACTTATTAATATTCCAGAAAGGACCTATGTAAAAACTTTTAACTTCAAATTGTAGCTCTAAAACATTAAATATAAATTAAATAGTTTAATATTTCAATCACAGAAAATAAAAACACAGGAAAATACTAGAAGCTAAAGTCAAAATTACACTTAGTGTTATTCCACTGATTCAGTGATCAAATATGTCAGTATCAGTACAATGGGTCATATATCATATATCACTTGTATATATTCAGATGGCTTGATATAGTTATTTGTTTTCTACTTTGACTATAAAATATTTTAGGTCTGTATCTTCTTTCTGTAAGCTCAAAATTAAGATGACAAAATGCATTGAAATTATTTTTTTTCCCTGCTTTTTCATCTTCCATTCCAGTAAAGTGCTAATAAATACTAACTTGGGTAGGATGTTTATTAAGAATCAAGTCTCACAGCTGGGCTTTAAAATGAATAGGAAAAAAATCACATTCAGCAGGGAAAAGTTATAAAAAGACAGGGATTCCTCTGAATTTCATTCTCAAAGGGAGCAAAAAGGTAAGTTGAGCAGAAAAAAAAGGAGGAAGAAATGCTAAAGAAGACTTTATTTTCTCAGGCTGGATAGTAAAGAAATCTCAAGGAACTTTTGGACTTGAGAGGAAGGGGATTTAGAGCTGGAGAGGAGGTAGAGACCTCGTGTTTCTTTCACACGTCATTTCATTGTGTTATTTAGGTATAAAACATCAGGGTATTAGAAACCCTGTTATGGTGTTTTGACGTTGTTTCTTCATATCTGTCATTTTTCTAAGGGTAAATATTTCCTCAATGATTTGCATATTTGATGTTGCACTTGATACAAAAAACCCTCAACCCTATACACTTGTTTATTTTACATGGCTGAGTGAAAGGAGAGGAACAGCACATGGCACAGATCAGGCCAGTGAACTCAGATGCTGGGGCCAGTCAGTGGGAGGTGGAGCTGTGGGTGTATTCCAGAAATAGCAAAGGGGAGAAGAAAAGAGAAAAAAGGCACAGGCTGAATGAAATGTCAGGCAGATCCTAAAAAAGAGCACTCCCAAAAACTGTCTCTGACCAGACACCTACATAAAACTTTTGAGATAAATTGCTCTTCCCTTCCTCAAAGAATATCTGTTTAAACACTATGGGGTATCTGCCATGGGCCAGATTCTCTTGCATGCTTTTTTGTACATTAACATGAATATTCCTTTAAAGAAAAAACAACCAACCAACCAACCAACCAACCAAACAAACAAACAAACAAACAAACCAAACCAAAAAACTGACTTCAACCAACTCCTTTAGGAGAAAATAGAGTCCAAAAATAAAATAAAAAAAGTTGACTGAAAACACCAAGTGAAGTATAGTGTCCCAATGAGGGGGAAAGACCATTTACAAGATGAGGATGATAAGTGGTTTATGAAAGTTTATCCAAAGATACTTTGAAGTGGTAAATGACTGTCTACTCAAAAAGCATGCCCAAGAAACTAGAAACTAAGGTCACAGGCTACCACAACCCTGAAGAATGTGAGCAGTTACTATTAAAAAGAATTACTGTGGGCAGGAGCTTACTTTGAGCATGAATTAAAATAAGGGTGCTACTTGCAAATGCTAAAAGGCTTCTTGGCACAGCTGCTTTAAGAAGCACAGCAGTTGTGCTTGTTAGAAAAGGACACGAAGTGTGTCCAACGCACAGCTGCTGGCTCTGAACACCCACCAGGCATCCTGCTCCTTGTCAGGTTCTGTGTGTGAAACATTACTGAGCATCCCACCCTCACACATCACCTGGCCTGCCAAAAAGACAGGAACCAGCTGCAACATCTGAGAAAACCCTTCCCTGGAGATAGTAGGTTCAGCATTTGGGCTCAGGCTCTTTCTGTCATATTCTCTCCTCAGGAAAAAAAAAAGAAAAGAAAAATAGAAAACATATGTGAAAAAGCTTTGTTTTCTTAAACACTGAAAAAGTCTTTATTTCCAGTCCAAAGAGTCTCTCATGAACTACATTCCACATGAGCTTCCTTGGTTTAATAGCCTGATTTGTGCTTCATCCCGCCTCCTAAAAAACAGCATGAAAATTGAACTGTCTAGGTTAAAACTATATGCAACCAGAAAGCCAGTTTTGAAAACAAAATCATTCAAAGAGTATAAATAAATCCACTAGAACTTATTCTATGAAACAGCAGATTCTTAGCCATATAGTTAGCAAATTATTAATAAAGTATGTGATCCTAAAACATCAGTGGTACCACCTGCCATAGAACTTTTTTTTTTTTTAATGAAAGTCTGTATTACAGATAAAACCGAATAACACCTTTTATTAAGATATTTTCAATGTCAGAAGGTGATAGGTCAGGTCAGTAAGTTACAGTATGTGTTCTGCCACCACACTTTACCCATTAATCTCCAGTTTTGTGGGAATGAGTTCAGTAGCCAGCTCAGGCTCCATAAAAAGGAACAAAGATCTGTGCTAGTGTCAGGCACATGTAGCACTCCTGTGCCACACCATCAGAGCTCTGATCCTGATGAAAGCTAACAGACATTGGCCTTTCAGCCTTGGTAGCAGGGGCATTTCGGTTTGGATCCGGAGCAGCATTTTCTCTCATCCTTGTCAGAAAGAGAGGATGAAACCAGCTGCCCAGAGACAACAAACTTTGGGGTTCATGGAGTCAGCCAGCTCCCCTAATATCCCAGGCAACAATGGCTTTACAACAAAGCTTCCACCCTAGATCACCGTGTCCTACTTTAGCGCTTGTGGAGCAGTGGAAGGCCATTATGGCTCTGTTACAGCACGACCTTTGGCACAGAAACATTTTTCACTGATCTTATTTCTAGGACAGAAGAGATGTCATTCCAAACTACTTAAATTTAATTATGATTTTTACTGTAGGTTTTTCAGACAGCAGATTTTACCACTACCTCTGAACTTGCAAATTTTAGTTATATACCGAAGCTTATTAAATCAACTCCTCATACAATGAAATGGCTAAGCACAGTATATTAATAACCTGTCCTTCACGTCTTTATGACATTGTTTTCACAAACTGTGGACAATTTTATAAGCCATTTCTTTTTTTTTTTTTGGGGGGGGGGGGGGGAATCNTTTTTGGGGGCGGGGAGGTGAAGGTTTTCAGTTTTTTGGTTTTTTTTGCAAAGCAGTTGTCTAGCACTGTAAGTTATGATTAAGTATATGCAGCTGGAATGTTTACTGCATGTTTGCACCTGCATGTTGAGTAATAAGACCCAAGAGATTTGATAAACTTACAAAAATCACAGAGAAACACAAAGGAGGACGGCAGATAGGAAAACAGCCTGGAGGCTTTCTTCTTCAGGGGGTCCAGAACCACATGGGCATTCAGTTGCATAGTAATGGCCTAAATATAAGAATTCTTTATTTATGCCAGTCTGTATTCATTTCTCTCATATTATTTAAACACGA